>KZ308457.1:119110-164042 GCA_000376725.2 Ladona fulva | reverse complement strand
CAGACAACAAGAAGATATGATATGCACGTGCACACATATTTTATCTTGTCTAGACGCGTAGCGACACGTCTTGACCAATAGCTGAACGACTAACGAACGTCAAACTAATGTCAAGGAAGCTCCGTCAAAATCGACGATACAAATGTGAATAAATCATCAACAAGCGTTCACTTCTCAATTTTCAGTAGAATTACGCGCCATTTGATTTGGATTCGTACGGGTTTCATTCGTGAAATACATAGGATGTATTTTTTTAATAATTCTACTCGAGATTTAGAAAAATCTTCCCAATGATTTATTCAGATTTTTCAAATTTTTCAAATTTAACTTCGCGGGCTACCTTTGAGTCCTTGGCGGGCGACCGGTCGACCGCGGTCGACTTGTTGGCCATCCCTGTCCTATACCTTCTCAACTCTGACTCTAGTCTTACCCTAGCCATTAAACTGTTGATGCTCTCAATTTCCTAAATCAAATTTAATACTTAAAATCGATAAAAGTATGTAAAATTCCCAAGATATGAAGGAAATGACAATTTGTCGTTGAATTAGTATGTTTTCACTCCACAATGTTTATTCCTTTTTCATTACACAAAACTATGTCATTCGCCAAAATTTCGACTTCGGTAGACTTTTCCAGTAAATATTTATAGTAATACCTTTTCCAGTAAATTTTTTATTGGCGGCGAAGCATGTGCGAACTGAGAAAATTAGCATTAACATAACAAGTCAGTGAATTGTCCTCCGATTTCTATTAAAGACAAAGGTTTCATCACTCCGTAACATAGCACTCACCAACAACCTGGTCGTTTATTTTTCCGTTCTTCCCAACGACGTAGAGATCCAGTCCAGTGAGAAGCAAGGCGTGGTCCCACTTCTGGCTTTCGGTCACGTTTAATTTGCTCTGCCAAGTGCAGAAGCTGGCGAGGTACCGGTCAATGTCGTGGGACCTGACAAGCGAAGGAGGGTCACGACGAAGGATCTCCAGTCGCTTGATGACGAATGATAGCTGCCTTCCGAGAGAAGGATCCTGGTACAACAACTCCACCTAAGGGTATGACATACAACTGTCCCTCAAGTACATATATTTTCTAAGTTACTTTTCAGCTCAATCTTCAACATTTATGTAATAAATATGACTCGACTTCGAGGAACGCCATTAAATAAACGAAAACAGGACTTCTCATTTTCCAAAATACTGTGGAAAATACGAAGTCCTGTTTTAGTTCAATCAAAGTTCTGCAAGGTCCAACTTGGATGCTTGCGAATACAAAAAACTATGTGAGAGTATAACAGAAAATGTAATTCAATGCAGGGCAGCATCTTCTTCAATTATCTTCTATCAAAAGGCCATTCATACGTTCCGTTGTAAGTGGAAATAACCAGGTTTGGTGGTACGGTGCCGTTCAAACCTATATCTTGCCCTGATCTGAATGAAACATTTAGATAAAGAAAACAGCGGAAAATAAAAGAAAACTTTCAAAAATATAAAAGAAAATCGGCAAGGACCGATAGAAAATAATTAATAGAAAAAAATCACAAAATGGTTCAAATAAATTCAAAGAGCAACGTCGCGGTTTCTCTCGGTGTATTTATCACTAAAATTTCATACGCCTCTATTCTCGATATCAACGTACAGTAGCCCTGTCCGCCAAGTGCATCGTAACCCCCCACAGCACTGTTTATATAGAACTATTTTATTTAATAAAAGGACAACTTAGTAGTTGGTTTATTAAATATTCGCTAAATTCAAAAGATTTAGGAATCAATTCTTTTCGAGACTGTTATGTTAACTCATCTTTGCTTGCCCCATTTTCCTCTTCAATCTGCTACTTAGCATAGAATTAATCGATCCGTAATGGAGAATTGGATTAGCGCTATCACCATGAAGTGAGTTTGAGATGAAGAGCCGACCTTGGGCATCTCTTTCATTCTATGAAGCGGACCTAATCGCTGACGAAGGCCGCAACATACGGCTTTTAATAGCTGCACTTGGAGAGGAAATAGAGAGAATTTATTCATTCATTATGTGAGCTCATGAGGTTCATGGCATGTAGAATCGTTCCGGGATGTTAATTTACAGATAAAGAGCTCACCTTCAACAAATAATGGCCAACGGTATTCAACTGGAGCTTGTTGACAGACAAAGTGATTCCGTTGAAAAAACACATAAATTGACCCACTAACAAATCAAAACTAAATGATTTTCTAGATATAGAATGGTTTTCATACTAACAAATTCAAAGATTTTCGTTCCTTATAAACGATTAAACTGATTTTTATCAGGAATTTAAAATACAAATTATAATAATTCAAAATAGGTTGAATTTACAAGATGTTCTTCCATAAAACATCGCCCAATTCTGTGGATGTTTTCATACTGTGGAACGTATTAATTTTAAACCAATGCTTACTTTTTCTTAGCTCTGTTTCTATGGTAAATATAGTTTTAGGAGCGAGGAAATGGGCGGATTTCATTTTTTACGAAAGTTCCAAATCCTATTCAATTTTATCAGAGAGCAAATGTCAGAATAAAACATCAATTGACACAATTTATCAGAATTTAAAATCGCAACCTTTCCTAAATTGGTCGATTCAGAGAAGAACGTAAAGTGCACTATTTCACTGACTTTCTAAAATGTTGATATTGTTAAAAGTAAATTGATGCTTCCATTCCATTTAATGCAAATAGAATCACTCGATTTTTAACATGGCGTTGAAATGACAAATGAAATGATTATACCTTTTTACCAGGCTTGTAAACACCAATTTAAGAGTTGCCGAAATAACTTTATAAACACATTTACTCGACAAATATAGTGTTTCATTGAAATAATTTGTTTTTAAACGATGATTTTCATCTATGCATAGAATAAACCCGAAAAAAAAATTACGGTTTTCCTTAATTGCTGGCCGATACTCTTGAACCAGACTACTGAGATGAAAATTAAGGAAAAGAAATCGAAAATCCGAAAGGAAACAGATTACGTTTGATTTATGTACTTGATCACTTCGATATTTTCTATTCCAATGCTATAGAGTGTTCCCTACATATTTCCCTACCACCACCTTATTTCCACACTTTTTGCCACTAGCTGTAACTATATACATATTTATATGTTTTGCTAACCAAGAAGGCTGAATTCAGAATAAAAGCTTCAACGTTTAGAACCTCCGCTATATCGCTGATAATGAGACGGGATTCGTCGGATAGGATTTGTCTTTATTGTCTAAATACTAGAGGTTTTATTTTGTTTTATAGGTATTATTTCCTATTAGTATCATTTATTGTAAAAATTATTTATTCATTATTTATTTATCGGTGCAAATGACCTTTGCTAACGAGTCACCATTAAAACTAATACTACTACTAATATTATTTATCATGATAATTATCATACCAGTTTGTTATGATTCTTATTTTGTATGTAAAGTGTTCTACATTTGCAGTCATTACGGTCGTGGAATGATTCGAGGAAAGCCGTTAAGAAAATAGAAAATCGAACTTCATATTTTCCACGAGATTTGTAGAATCTTTTTCGGAAGTGTGGAAGTTCGGTTTTCTCATTTCTTTTTCTTCTTCAAATCATGAACACAGTAACTCAGATTTATACTTTATGGCGCAGAGATCCATATTCTCATTCTCAACACTTCATTAAAATTAGAAGTTTTTCTGATATGTTTGAGAAGGCGCTTAGAAAATTCAAAGAGTGCCGGCAGCCAAAGAGGCTAAGAACCGCTGGTATTCTGCACTTCCCAGTGTATTTATTTGATGAAGAAGTCGTTCGAAATACTCACGGCGTTGATCATTGCCAGCACCACTTTCTTAACTTCTCTCTCGGTGTCCACAGGGAAGAAATTCTCCTCCATGTAATTGAATAGATCGGAATCCACGAAGACTGCAGTCTCCACGTAGAGAGTGGACGATCGACGCCTCGACTGAGGGCTCACTATGGATGGAGAGCGGATGGAAGCGGAGACCACTGGTCCACGTTCGCATCCTGGGCGGTACCTGCTTCCCGATGAGGAGTCACACTCGTCCTTGGATGCCCTGGAAGTGAGGTCGTCACCCAGCGGCCTGTTTGTTCTGAGAGATTTACAACTTAAGTAGATAATTAACGATTGATTTCGGGGGATTTGTCGATTATCGACATAATGAAAAGAATACGCTTAAATATTTTATTGCCAGAACTATTTTTTCATTTCCTATAAAAGTTATACTGATTATTTTAGAGAGATTAAAGTGTATATCGCAAAATATCCAAGTATTCAATACTGTTGTTCGCTGCGATAATAACCTGAGAGTTCTACAATATTTTCAATTGTTATTAATGAAAGCTGCCTTCCGAGAGAAGGATCCTGGTACAACAACTCCACCTAAGGGTATGACATACAACTGGAGAGGGAGAAATAGAGCTGAATTGACAGTAACTTATAAATCTTCTATTTTGAAATTCATTAAAATGTTTTGAAAATAGAAATGAAAGTTACTTTTGGAACTAAAAAAAGACCAAAANTTCAACACATGATTTTATACCAAATTATGTGTGATCTTCATAAGAAATCATACTTGTTTACTTAATCTGGCTGCAGAATAGCCATACGGATTGCTCAGGTTCTATTCTTTAAGGGAGAAATGATGTTTACCCAGCAACAGCCATACATTGAAGAGCTTCCTGATTTGTGAGGCGGTGTGTCTAAATCCTCAATGAGTCTTAAAAATGGCGAAAGGGAAGTCGACGCGCTGACCACTCGGCACCCACTTTGCAATGCATATATGCTACCTGTCCTGGATATAACTCTACGAGGGCTATCACTTCTTGGTCTTAATTTCGTTAATTGAACAAATTTGAAATAAACCCTCTAATTGGTTCCATAGACATGTAAAGATGTTGGTTATGGAGGTTAAAATTGATAAAAACTTGTACACAGAAAAAAATAGACCAATAGCAAAGAAATGTGTCAACCCATCAGCTTAATGCAGAAGAGTAACGATTTTGTATATTATCACAATGTCTATACCTCCTTCTGAATTCGGTGGAAACGTGTCTAATTAAGGCAAATTCAGGGAGATTCCAGGAATATTTGCAATAACAAACGACCTCACCTGGGAACACGTTTCGATCGTTGACACATAGGGGGTGTCTATTTCATCCATACTTTGATAAAACCCTAGAGAACACTTCAAAAATACGACATGGATGGCGGAAGTCATTGCAAAAGCGGCTATAGAAAACAACTTCTTTGGATAGAACGCTGCCAGAGGCGGCTCTTTTTATTGATTAATATTCTGAGATGCAATTTTTGAAAAACTGTCCTGCTGTTAAGTTAACTGGAGGAGAAGAAGTCTCAGAAATATCTAAGATAAAACTATCGTTTAAATGCTAGACGGAGATTAGATAAGGAATCTGACAACCGAGTCTCACGTCTGTGGTAATTAATGAGAATTCTTCAATGAATGGATCAACATATTTAGGACCAACGCTGATTTGCGTACCGCAGTAAAAGTTTTAATTTTTTTCTAATTAATTTTCATCGTCGCTCTTTTCTTTACTGATAGCCCTAAAGAGCTTTCGCTGTTGTTGAGTGCAGTCCGCCACAATCTTCCCTCCCAGGGTCTCTGGGAGTAGCAACAGCCTCGACGGCAATACTACTTGGATGTTATTATTATTTCGTGTCCAATCATTACACATCAAATAACGCATTGCAGATATAGTGTAACATTTTTAGGACAGCTCATTTCAATATTCCGCACAGATTAAGGCAAATTAGGTAACTTTTTCAAGGTCCTCTACACTGCAGGCACTCGGTAGATTCTGACACGTCATTAAGACACAAGAGGGTCACAAAAGTTGTCTTCGTCGCTACACATTGGTACTTGTTCGCTGAACTTGCAAATTTAGCAACTGTTTACCAACTCAAACTGGCTGATACCTGGGAAGGTACGGAAAGGGTAGCTGATATTTATTTGTTTACCTGGAAGTGATGCTCTGCTCTCGAATCCAGGAGGAATCAGTGGAATTCCAGCGCGACTCCAGAATTAGACCTCCTCTTTCCCGCCTCAGGATGTGAGCGATGGATTCTGATCTTCTAGTGAGTCTTCTTCCGGATTCCAAGTCGCATCCTTGACTGGCACTCAGAGGATTGAGAACGAAGTGGTGATCTTCTCCCCGCGTGAATATTTCTCCTTTCTGAAGTTATAATGGCAATCAATAACTCAGAATGGATTTTCTCGAGCTCAAAGAACGCAAGTTCCTCTAATTATAGAAATCCTTCCTGAATAATTTGCCATGCGGACCGCTTTATTCAGGACTGTCCCAGTTTAAAGGTGACAGTCAAATTTTGTATTGTCCCGTTTTGAAAGAATAACCCATATGAAGTATATTGCAGGGGAATCAAAGATGTTAAAGATAGGTTATTCAAAGGCTAGGCTAAGATCTAATAACTTGGAGACGCTGGACACACTAATCTACTAATGGTAGCAAAAAAATTCTATAATTCGCTATAACTAAATATGATTTGTATATCCAGTTTGATCCGTCACGGTTTGCCATTAGAATATAAAGTTAATCTACCTAAAAATGATGATTTAAGTCTAATTGCCTAAAAAACAGTTCATTGTATCATATCTGACTTATGTGTCCAACAATTCCGCACTAAATGCGTTTTCCTTATCATTTTTATTTCTGATCCTACCTCAATACTACTAAACCACTTTGTTATCTTCCTTCTCATAAGTATTTCCTCTAGCATTGCATCTTAAATCCATACCCCTTACTTTCTTTCGGGTATTCATCGTCCCTCGATCTTAGCCACCCGCATCTTTCGCCTCCGATCTTTTCAATACTATTCCTCTATCTCCAGATATTTTTCCTTTTATTGAGCAACAATTCTTTGAGGCTTAGAGTGACGCTAAGTAAATATTGCTGAATAAAATGTACTGAATCAAGAGGAAAAGTCATAGTTTATTAATAAATTTTCGCTAGCGATGGATATAACTTAATCGTAAATGTGTTTTTCTCGTAACAGCTAATTTATTTGCTCAGATCAATCAATCGGAAATTACTGTAAATTAATGCGACTCTTTTTGCCTACTGCCAGATCACAAAGAATACGAATTTGTCCTTGGAGCATGACTGAGAACCTCATACACAACAAACTCGAGCCTAGAAAAGATCTGCAATAATATTAATACGTTAGGTTGGACTTTACGAAACGCTATCGCAGAAACAGCGAAACCAAACTTTGTATGAACCACAATAGATTTTTTCGATCGGTTTTGGCCATCGGAGGCCATCATCAGGTCATCAGGAAATAAAATTGCTGCCCCGGGTTCGACCTTCGGAGGGAGTCTACGTGCAAAACAACCTCGGCTCTCGAAGCAGAGGAAAGAAAAAATTATTATGAAATTTTATCGTATTTTTAAAAGAAAAAAACGATAAAATTTCTTGTTGTATGTACGGACTATGTTTGTTTCCTTTCATTCTAAGGGTTGTGATTATAAAATTCATTTCTTTGCCCATGATTTCGCAAAACGCAAGTTTAGTGGAAAACTTAATGTGTTTTGGCATAAATAAATTATGAATACGTATTCAGTTTGTACAAAATTGAGTCTTTTACAGTTGACTCCTGTCAGCGTAACATTAGATTTCTTATAATTATTATCATGAGAGATTTGACAAAGCGAGGAAAAGCCTAAGAAGGCCACCTAACCTTTAACGCCATTTTTATGATTACGACTTTCGTAAGCAAAACAAGAATTCCCGTAGAAAAAAAAGGTTATATTTGTGTTGAATTTTCTCCACCACTGACAATTCAAGTTGGAAAAACGTCTGGTTATTTCGCAGAACAGGAAGTATGAAGTGGGACTGAAATTTAAGTGAATCCATTAAACATCATTAAGCGAATTTCTTGCACATACAGGTTTGAGTTACGAAGAAAAAGTGTCAACTTCCCACACTATTGTAATCATAGATAATTGCATAATATGTCCCCAATCCAGGATAACCTGCGGCAGCGCTTACAGAAAACATTTTCGTATTCTCCTTGCATAATAATTTGTATCTGAGGAGGGTCAAGGACATCCGAAACGAGGAGTGGATTGTTCCTCGAGTTCCACCTCCTTCCGACTTTTTGCGCAGGCAGACAAAGATTCTCTAAAAGAATGAAACACCGGAGTATGCTGCATTCAGTTCTTCAGTCCTCAATATCGGTCATGCGTGTAAAGGATCGTTTGTCGAAAGTTAGAGAAGATTAATTTGTGCTCATAGTCTACTCCGAGAACATCTCATCAATAAAAAATATTTTGTTGCCAATGATTTTTATTTACTTATATTTGAGAAAGCAGTAATAGTTTGGAAGGGGTAACGGTATAAATCATGCGCATTTATCGTAATTTTGTTGAATTTTTAATCAAAACAAAAGCTAATAGTAGTGGCGGATATAAAGTTACGGAAAACTTACTGACCCATCAGTTTTCCAGAACAATTTTTCACTGGTAATAGTAATACAATTTTTCTCCCTAGTTTTTATACGAGGCAGTTTTACCATGTAGGTACACTAAGTTACACAAAGTTCTTACCACCTCTAACGCAACCCGCATAACGGGCACTGAGTTTCATTCAAGCGAGAATTAAGGAGTGAGAGATAACAAAACATAGTCTAAGATAATAATCTTATAGTCTGCTGACTCCGACTTTAACTTGAAGTTAATTAAAACGACATTCAAAGTTAAATAAAAGAGAAAACCTTTCGGGTTTAATTTCTCAAAATTAAGAAAGTGTTATCTAACTTAATCAGTTCATAATTATCGGATTGGTGAATTAGGAGTGACTCCTGGTGTATTTGTATTTTTGTTTCTAGTGACCCAGATCCACAGCCACGGTTAGTAAAGCATTTCGATGTTTCGTTTCGCACCGTGTCGCTGATTTAATTCGTCCCAATGCCCTTCCGACCTTCGATACTCACCACCGCGTCACCGCAGATCTCCATGGCCGCTAGAGAGCCTCTCCCAGATCCCCTATAAAGCCGAGGACCACCGATGCCCATGCTTTCGTCGTAATCTGAAGAATAAACTCTCCGAAGTCGTAATCGGAATTTCCTCCCAAATCCTTTCACCTCCAACGTGACACCACCGCCGCTTCGCCACAGCAGGCGAGGGAAAGTGACTTGCCCAGACGGTTCTGAAAGGAAGAGCAGAAATGACGTATTGAAACAATGAGAGGAAGGCAGAGACCCTCCCAGCAGATACCTCTGTCTTGTGCTACAGCTCTGGTGGATCTCAGTAAAAATGAGGAGTACCATTTCTATTCCGTCTAACTCCTTCATAAAAGCCTTTAAATTATGCTTTAAAACTCGGTCCTAAATTACCAACCGGAGTTCCGTAGTACAGTGGTGTGCCGTGAATAATCCTTGGAATAATATTTCAGGGTACCACATTCATCGTATTCCGTGTCATATATCCTCTCTATTTTGCAAGATAATTTTTATTTAATAAAAGGTTGAAAATAGCAATAGAATTTACACTTGAAACCAACAAAGGTGCAATTAAATTATTAAGGTTAGGTAATTACATTATAGTTCAGTGGAAAATTAAAGATTGAGAAGCAATGCTATACGGCCTAAACACGAGTTTAAAGTGAACATCACTTTACGAGATGTGATTTTTCTTAAGCCGTTTAGAGCAGGGAAGCGTGTTTCCTCATTAGAATTACCGAAGAGCTTCCACTGGAAGCAATGCTCCGTTTCTCCAAATTGACGGTTTTGTAAGTTTGTTTCTTTTCACGGCTATTTTCAAAATTCCATTTGGTAAAGCTGCATCTGGAAAATTCCATCCTTCAAACTCTCTTCGGCCGAATTTTAGCCAAAAGTGACGCAAATTTCACATCTTTCTAGTTACTTTTAATTTCGTAATGGCCTAATGTCTATGTCTATGTCTATGTCTATGTGTATACCCTGCTAGCCACCTTTCGGCGTGTGGCAGGGGGTGCATGCACCAAGACTCTATTTACCTAGTCGATTACTTTCGCGTATCGTTCGCGGAAAAAACGAATTCTTGAATCGGTTCGTTTTCGCATCTATTTCTCTTATTTTCCTCGCTGTATCGGAGCGGCCTATATAGCAAGGAGGGCGCATTATGTCCGCGACGTCTTCCGAGAACGTGGTTTCTCTGAACTTATTTAATAAATTTATCCTTAGTGTTAATCTTCTTTTTTCTAATGATTCCCATCCCGCGTTCTTGAGCATCTCAGTAACGCTTACTGATTTATCATAGCAATTCTTCACGAAACGTATCGCTTTTCGTTGCACCTTTTCTATTTCTCGAATACAGCACTTGTCGGCTGGGTCCCATATACTACATGCATACTCAAGGTGAGGCCTGACTAACGCGAAGTAACAACGCTCGCGGACTTTTTCTTCGCTTAAATTAATCAGTCATTAAAAGTGATGATATCCCTTCTTGCAATTATTCCTTTATCCCTTTTCTTGTCGTTATCCCTGAAGGGGGTCCTCGTCTGCACCGATTTGTAGGTTAGCTTTGTACCTCTATGAGGACCATTGCCGTGGTGGAAAGCGGAGCCACCGGTCGCTTTCTCTGCACGCTTCCCTAAAAATAGAGTGAGATTGCTCTGCGTGATGGCTTCATTGGATTAGGTCATCCGCTCCGAAAGTAGAAGATCTTTTAATTCTCACGAATAATTTATCACAGGGTACATACATGCGTAACATATGCGCACGAGCACTTTATCAAGATAATAGTCAGTATCACCGGAGAAAAAGTCTCTGTGTCGATGAAGTCGATGTTACTTTACGCCAATTAGGCCCTATTTTGAGCATGTTTGCATTTAATGGGTCCCAGCCGATAGTTGTATTCGACAATTAGGGAAGATTCAACGATGGCAATACCATTTGTCAAGAATTGCTACGGAAAATCAGGGAGTGTTACTCGAGTACTTGACCAGGTAGTATGGGAATTTGTAGAAGAAAGAAGATTTAAACTAAGTAGTAATTTACTCAATAAATACTTTCAGGAGGTAAGTTCTTGGAAGACGTTGCGTATAATATGCGTCCCGCGTATGAAAAAGTACCGATTACGTACAGTAACCGATTAGGGAAGTACAGTAATGGTATGTGTGGGTTATGTGCATACATGCACCTTCTTCCACACCCCCAAAGTCAGCTCGCAGATGTATCCAGGGATACCCTAGATACAACTACCCTACTGCACGATATTTGTCATATTATTTATCGTTTTATTATTATTACGAATTCGCCCATTCAGACTTCTAAATTTACGCAGAATCCATGCACGGAAGATTCCTCCTACCGCAGCCCTCACTATGCATTAGAAATAAAGTGTGAATGATTCTGTTGCCTGAGCACCGATTTATTTTGGACCGGAAACGGACGGATGCGTGATGGAACTAACTCAACTTTGGTTCGGGTTCGTAACATATAAACCGCATAACCTTGGTCGGACTTAGAGGTCAATGGATCTGTGAATTTCTTTCCGAAAATACATAAAATGGTTGTGTCTCCTTACGCACTATAAATTTTAAGCTAGTTTACGTCATCAGGGATTACCTATCGCTCTAAAAGGGCTTTAATTTCACTAACGCTTCAATATCTCGCAATAAATTTCTGCTGGTACCTTTAAAAGATTTATCTATGACTTACTCTGAATTTCCAAGAGCGAATAATTGCATGGTCTGTGAACATATTGACAACATGCGACTAATTAAGTGTTCAATTGAACCTTTATGAACCGTATAAAATCACAGTGTTTAGACAGTAGTAAACCGTTTTTGAAATTTAAAAATTACAAAATAATATTTTACTTGCAAAAGTGGAAAGTTATTGCCCTTTACTAAGAAAACTCTTATCAGAGCGACTTCTTGGTTAATATGCAACGGAAATCAAGCTCTTTGAAAGACCAACGTAATATATTGGGCGGTAGGATTTATTTGAAATATTTCCATTAATAATTTATTTAGCATAGACTTACATGGTTTACCAATATTAAAGCACAACATAGCTCAAATGGCCATTTGTATTTATATTTACGCTGTGAAGTATATACGCACATTGAATAGGAAAGTGGGTTGAAATTCATTTATAAAATATTGTGCATAGAGAAACAAATGTTACAGTCAGTAGGTGGCAATTTTTTACGATTTAATACCGTCATATTCGCTCGAAAATCAGAATGTTGCTTTTAAACTAATATTGGGAATCCGTAGCGATTTTGTTTATATCCGTGGTTTTGCTTTTCTATTTTTAGAAACATGAGTTCTTGATATCAATTTCTGCTTCACTTCATTTTTTAAATACAAATGTAATTAGTTTCGCAGTTAAAAAATCTGGAGACAAATTTCTCGTAAAAACCAAAGGGAATGCTGGGAGTTTTCAGGAAAATGCATCGAAAAATGTTTTCTATCTTTAGTTATACTTGCGTAAAGAAGCTTCCTGCGGAAAAGTTCCAAGAACGGATTTATATTAGATTACGTCTAGGGGTTCGTGGCAAAGATTCGAGTGGTTGAAGAATTACAACATGGTCAATCCAAATTTTACTCGAAAATTTGTAAGTACATACAATTATGTGCATAGATTTCGCGTATTATTATTCTTCACTATTTGTATTACTACTTACACTTGATTGTATTAGAGTAGATTGAGGCCCGACCACTGACCGACGATCATAAAAACTTTAGCTAATGAGCTTTCTCCCCTTTTTCTTGCCTTCTATCATAAATTATTGGATGAGAGAACTCTCCCAAGGTCGAGCATAAAAGCAAACGTCACTCCAATTCCTAAAAAAAGTAAGCAAAAATAAAAACCAGGCGATTCTATGCCAATTTCACTAACTTCGAACCTTTGTAAAATTATGGAGCATATCATAGCGAGTTAAATAATGTGCTTTCTAGACATAGCTAAGACAGCAGATAAGGATGTTAGAACAGACGCAGTATTTCACATTTCAGGAAAGCATTTGATAGAGTATCCCATATAAAACTAATTCAGAAGCTAAACGCCTACGCTATCGACAACGTGGTCGGATGGATAAAATCGTTTCTCGAAAACAAATCTCACCGGATTGCATTGAAAGGAATTTCATCCGATGTCATATGCATCACATCATGTGTTCCTCAAGTCAATTGGCAATACATTAACTTTAGCAAAGTATGCAAAGATTACGCAGTAAAGGTCTCTTATACTAATTGTTTTTCTCATCGTCTCTCTGTAGATTTATGGTGTTTTGTTACTTAATTTCCCTTGAAGTGAATTCGACAAACTGCTAAATAAGTGAATATACAGCTATGACGTGCATTACCTTGATGTGTATAGGTTTAGGAAAAACGATAGCGTGACGTAACGTGGCGTGTCTATCAGACCTGTTACTTCTGAATTTGCGTGCGCCTGCCGCTAACACAACAAGGATAATAACAGATGGAGGGAACAACGGAAGTCTGAAGGAACCCGGACAACAGGTAGTTATGAACACCGCAACAGTTGGAAATGATGTTAACATCTCTCTTTCTTTTTCTTGCTATATTCCATATTAAGGATATTTGACTTAATAGTTATTCACTAATTGTATCGACCACAATACTCTCTTTCCTCCTTTTCAAAGTTATTCCATTATGTTCTGACGAATGCCATATTTATAGATACACCATCACGCTTAACGATACAACTATGTTGAATATCAGCAACATCCCCGACTAGTTTTTATTATCTACTAGTTTATTTATTACCTCTGTGTTCTCATGGTTATTATCTCAAAAATTGGCCGAAAAAGGTGTCCACGAATTTGTTACGTAAAATGAGCAGAGGTCCATCTTTGAGCGCCATAGATATTACGAATCAAAAGATCAAAAATCATAATAAAATACTGTACAATTCGTTTTTCCTCCAATTTCCTTCAGCAACGTATACTTTACAAACAAATTGAAATTTTTTTCAGAAAAAATTTTCACCATCTTTTTGACGGGTGCAAATAGTGAAGAATTAAAATCGGAACGACAAAATTCAATCTTTTCTGAATATCTATGATCTACTGGCTTCTTGGCCAGCTTTTTCGATTCTAACCGAATCTGCAACGTCGCCGAAAGAATATAATAATAACATTAAAAAAACTTGCAATGAGCCCAAGAAATTCCTACTCAATAGCGTAGAAGTACAACAGAGAGCTAAAAACATGGAACCAGACTGAAGGATTCGTATCCCATGAATAATTTCTTGGTGTGTCGCGTAAAAAGTGAGAGAAATATATTTCGAATGCCGCATTACGTACGCGCTGTATTTTTCGAAATCTTTTTCTATAACATGCGATTATTGCGATAATTCTATAAAATTTTCTTCATAGTCGGTGTTTCCTTTAAATTTAAGTTGATATACTGTGTACCGTGAGAGACAAATGGTTGGGAAGCACTGTTCAAAGGACCAAATATCTTAAAAAGAATTTTGACTTTACCGCAACCTTCATTTTTGCGTCGATTCTTTTCTTATCCCATGGGAGGAAAGGAATAGATTTCCGTAGAAGTAGATAGGAAACCAGCAAAAATTGGGGCAGTTCGAGACATGCCTGCACTAAATGAACGTACGAACACATACTCAGAGGAATTTGGAGAGTCGTATTGAAAACGCCCATCGAACAAAACTGTGTACACGCTTAAGTCCAACAAGTCCTTCAGAATTCACGAGTACGTCCCGCATCAGTAGCAATTCCTTCCGACCTATTGTTCTGTGAAAGGAGTCCCTCTCTTTCAGTGAATTCCCACAAGTGCCCTAATTTTCCCTATAACCCCTTGGAAAGGAGATCTCACGCTCCAAATCCCCTTGCGCTTTTGTCCTGTCAGCTGTGAAGGCGGAGCCCATCCTTCCTTGCATGTTTCTGCCGTTTAAATAAAGGCGTTCAACCGTAAATCGACATCCGATTCGTGTTCGCTCGAAACGATCTCCAGCGTGGACGGGTGCGGAATGTGTACTACGATCGTTGAAAAGCTTCTTAGATAATTCCTATAGCAGCATGTTTGCTTGCTTTCTAATATTTCAATAATAATAATACGTTTTGATTGAGGGGCGAGATTGAGACTTATTAGTCTCTTCTTTTATCTAACCCTTAGTTATTACAGATAGAACGAAAGAGGTATTGGGAGTTGAACTAAAGAAAAGCAATAAAAGAAGGGGTTTAAGAAAACCTAAGTCTGCACATAGAAAAAAAATGAAAGTCTGCAGGAAAACACCCACGTGAAGGGGGAGGGGGAAAAACTGTGAAACCTACTGATAGTAGCAACTAAAATTTAAAAGAAGAGGGGAAAATAAGTAAAAGGAAAGTGTCAGCAACATACCAGGAAAAATTAGACAAGAAACGCATAATTCTTTCAAATAATTTAGATAAAAACAGATACAGTAAAACAGTAAGCAGTAAAATATCCTTGAACAGAATAATAAAAGGATTAAGAAAATATAGAATAAAGATGAAATATTGGAAACTTATTATATTTTCCATAAATTTTTAAATATTCTTTTGATGTTTTTAAATGTTAATTTTACTTTAAAATATTAAATTTTTTCAATGTTTAAAAGATGTTAATGTTCCTTTCAAGCATTTCACCTGTTTCCTTTTAATGTTCCTGTTTCCTCAATCTTGATTAGAATATTATTACTTAATAAAGAGTCAATTAACGTCCAATGCGGGCTGGAATATTGAAATGCCTTTGCATGTTGGATTTCATAAAATACCGACAGTTTAAATTCTTTTATAATTCTTAAATTATAAATTCTTTTTTGAATAGGTATATTTCTGCATCTACTCCCTCGGAATTACTCACTTCAACAAACGAAAAGTCTTATTGATATCCCATCTTAAGTAATTGTTTACGCTTTACCAAAAAATAGTGAATGGTAAACATCAATCGCCCGATATCGTATGTACCGTTATTTCCTGTTAGAGTTTCCCGCGTTCCCACAAGATCAACTGAACCTTTTATCAATTCTACACTCCTCCTTTTACCAACCAAGCGCTACTTCCTTTTCCGCCTTCCTAATTCCTTAAATATTTTAATAAAACCCTTTGAAAACGCTGATCTGGTTTTTAACTGTGCTCGAATATCATTCCATTATGCAATAAAAATATTGCATTTTAATGGCTCTCTTAATTTAATTAGCTCCATTAATTTTTGTTGTGTCGAATAATTTCGGGATCAGTTATCTGTTATACGACTAAAATACTTATTTTTGTCTTGTATTTTGACTAAGGATACAGAAACAATGCAAGGTGAGTAGCGCATTCATTCAGAAGGCTGAAATTTTTGTCTCACTCAATAAAAAAAATCCAAAATATCATAGCGAGAATCAATAACAACTCTAGGGTATTTATCCTCTAAATGTTTTTTAAGCCGTTTATTACGAAATTATTTGTCAAAATTCGTAAGGAGAAAGGTTACTCAAAAACCCAATAAATCGTGATCATTCATTAGGTGTGCATTCACGAAGGAAATTCTGAACGACGTAATTGAATCGGAATTCGAAGTTGGAAATTTTCGAGGGTCGTTCACCCTTTGGTTTGCACCCCAATCTCAGGATGTGACTGCCAATAGTCACTTCCAACTTTCCCTTTTCATTTTTAGGCAGAATGGCTGTCTGAATGAAAAGCGGCACCTTCATTACGACGCCCAATTTAACGGTCCTTCCTCTAAATGGAAGTTTGAATCCTTGGACGGGAACCGCTTTAAAGGGACGAATTAACTCTTTGTTTCAAATTTTGCTCTGCGAAAGGGAAAGACTTTTTGGAGTCCACAACACCGTCAAAGTTATACGAAGATTTATCGTTTACTCGTTTAAGCGAGTGGAACACGATAGGTAAAATGTAGAAGGAAAATTAATTGTACGTATGTAAGATAGACAGTACGAATATAATCAATCATATTAGACCGGAATTCATGTATTGATATTATTAAGAAGTGAAGAAGGACTTACTAATTTCCACAATANCGTTTACTCGTTTAAGCGAGTAGAACACAATAGGTAAAATGTAGAAGGAAAATTAATTGTACGTATGTAAGATAGACAGTACGAATATAATCAATCATATTAGACCGGAATTCATGTATTGATATTATTAAGAAGTGAAGAAGGACTTACTAATTTCCACAATAATTTTTATAAATTTAGATATTGTGGAAATCTATAATATATATTAAAAATTGTGGTAACTACGAAGTTATTCTTAACTCTTTTAGATATAACGACTATAAACTGCAAAAGATAAGGACGTAAATCGTTTCAAATTCTCAAAATGGACTAGAGTTACTATAATAAAGACAATAGGACCAGAGAAAGTGTACCAATCCTACATCATACATACAAAAAGCAAATCGTCGTCTGTCCGTCCCCCTATTTATCTCAGAAACGGCTTGACCTAGAGATCTGAAAGAAACGGCGGTGTGTTTTTACGATGCTGAAACCCGCAGGATAGCTATTCTCATCTCTGTGAAGGCCCGGGTTCGAACTCAGTAGTCCATAATACGTTTCCAGAAGAGATTAACGTAAATTACGTTTTTATGACTTGCAGAGGTTGTTTCTTTACAAAATTAAATTAGAAACAATGGTCCTACGAAATTGAGACAAGTGTCACAGGAAAGGAAAATAATCATAGAATCTTATTTAAGTCGTGAATCATTCATATAATTTCGAAATTGCGAGAACTTTGATAAAATACACGGAAAAATCGTAAAATTTTTCAGAAATAAACAACCCATTCCTTTGACGACTAAGGCAATTTTTGAATGTTGATTTCATGAATTATCCTATATAAGTACACGGGGATAACCAGTTCTTATATTTTTCTGTAAGAAATGTTCGTAAAGTATGCTTTCATGTCTTGAAAACAGTAGAATAAGTATTATAAATAATGGTAAGAAATATATTGAGTTATTATGATCTTACGACGGACTGTTTGTCGCTTTGGAGGACCAGGTATGTACGATAATAGGCATATTTTTAAACTAAATTAAGTTCCGTCATTCTTGACGGGGGCGTTTACTAGTATTTAAGAGAATTCAATGAAGCGTTGATCTGTAAAAACTATTTAAATAATCGAATTGTGAGATAACTGCAGTTCAATTCTTAAAATAATTTAATCTCACGATCTTCGGATGATATCAGCTTGAAATCATTAATGTTGATCTTATATATTGACATCCCTTCTGTAGAAGATAAAAGAGGAATGAATGGTAAGTTATGTTAATGGACGTTTAAATCTTAAATTTCCCCAACTCAACCATAGAAGATTGTGTCACATTTTATCACATAAAATTCTAGGGAAATATTTTATATGTGTAGAATCATCTGTGTGGATACGAGTGATCAAAATATCACATTCATTTTAATATGGAAAGAAGAGATAATGTGAAATTTGGTGCACTATCGAGCGTTGCGATCTCAATCTAAATCCATCAAGTATTGAGAAAGCGATAATTTAAGTAGGAAGACGCTCTTTGCCATGGTATTTCTACAAATTGGTCTAGCTTAGCAAAATATTGCGTTCGTTAGATTCATTTCGTCAACATATCACCTATTTTTATGCACGTAGCTCTATATATGAATCGATCCTTACCCATCGCTTCATATTTTGAATACGTTTATTTGTTTTATTCACTCTCACGGTCTACAAATCTCGCAGCGACCAACTCCTTCGTTGCAATAACCCGGTTCTACTTTAGCGCATGTCAACTTGACATGGATACCATGAGAACTTCCCTCCACTATTTGAATAATTCTTCCATTTATCCGTATACACTAACAAAGTGAGAGTTAAAAAATGAGTCGAAGGTCACGGAGTGACGTCGAAAAGATCAAAAACTAAATCTCGAGCTTCTTTCCACGTTTTCATAACGTATTGAGAAATTCTTCCGCAGACGTTTCACACGATAAACCTTGAACTATTTCTCAAATCATAGCTTGCTTCACAACTGTCCCGCCAAAATGTTTACCTCTCATAAATTAGCACGTTTTTTGTATACAGTATTAAACCAAATCTCCGTGTATTTTTATTGCAGCATTTTTATTCTTTTGCAGCTTAAATCTGAAATGCTTATATTATTTCGATGATGATGATACTTAATGGGCACACAGAAAAGTGGTTTGAAGTTGGTCACATAATTCATAAGATATAAGGTCTTATATGTCAATAGTTTTCAAGGGGTTGCGGTGGTCGGGAATTTCTTTCTTATCAGGGAAATTGTGTACACTAATGTAGAATAAATGATAGAAATAAAATCTCATTACAAAGTAAAACATCAAACAAAAGAAAATCTGAAGAGACGACCAAAAGTAATAATGCTCAAACATTTTAAATTGCTTTTGGCCCGTTAAACTAACAATAACATATTCACACTGATATTATGTGATATTAATTGAGTAAAACATCGAAAGAAATGATTAAATCACAGAAAATAAATTTTTTAGTGCTTGATAAATGAAAATTATATTTACCTTCCCGATAAGTATCGTTATCCTTAGAGTGCATGCTCCCCGAGGAATAGGGGTCCGCATTAGAATCCGATTGCACCGATGCCCAGGAAGACCGTGAATGCTCATCTCTCATTGGCGGGTTGAAGAATCCCTAAGAAAAAGAGCCCTTTTTGAGAAATTTTCCATGGAAATATAACAAGTTTCTTTTCCTTGATCAAATCACTAATGCGGTCAGCTCATGATTAAGACGATCGTAAAAAGATTACGAACTTTTCCGTAATTGCCGTGTTCCGTTTTGCCGTAATTTTCCACCCGGATGCTCCTGATGCAATTCTTTAGATTGCGCTCCCTCCGGAACCAAACCCAGGACCACTTCCATTAAAGGCAGGGCCATATCATTTGTGCAATGCCATCTTATTTACGTCAGCCTATCACGCAGTTTATGCAAATATCAGCAAAAGCGAGTAAAACATTGAAAGAAACAAAGGCTCAATTTATTGGTCGCGTTTAACAATCAATGAATTGTTGGATTCAAATGACATTCAACGCTATTTTGAATTATCTGATCAGTAATACATCAAATAAATATATCCCAACATTCATACTCAGTTATTCATACAAATATAACCTTATTCAAATGCAAAGCAAATAATAGAATACAATTTACTTAACTAAGCGTAATAACTGTTATTATCAGACTTGGAACATTCATGAGGCAGGTTCAAAGAAGCTCCAATGTGTCATCACTCACAACTCATATACATAATATACATGTAAAATATATCAAATTCTTTTCAGCAGGTTAAAGAAACAAGAGGCTGATATTTACAGTCAAATACTAATGAAGGAAGGTTACTAGAAAACAAGTCCAAAGATAGGAGATATTGTAGTCCAATATCTTCAAAGTTTTTCGTGAAAGTCATTGACTTTTAACTTATTTAAACTACACCAAACGAAGAGGTACAAAATTTTTCAACTAAAAATGTAATTATTTAAATTAATCTAAACGTTTTTTGACGTATTTTTCTCTTAAGTAGCGCAAGATTACTATTACCATCTTGCTATTAAATCTTGCTTACTTCTATGCTAGGAAATGCTAGAGAAATAATGAGCGGAATAGTTCAAGTAATTACGGTATCCAACAAGAAAAATAACCATTTACTTTAAAAACAAACGATGCTACTTTGTATTAAAGACACTATTCGTACAAAACCTAAAGTACTATGTTGTGCGGCTATGAAGCTTATAGAAAAACGGAAGCTGAGAAGAGAAGATGAGGAGGAGGAATTTATATTTATGATATAAAGATGAAAATACGGAAAAAGATATCAGGAAAGACAGAAAAATTAACTTTAAAAACTCTTCGCAGAGACTGTAAATAAATTGGTATGGTAGATCAAAAATCCATCGTGTACACAGTAGGTGGCAGGTCAAGATAGTCTTCTGAAAAAAGTATTCGAAGGATTGGCGTAACGAACGAATTTCTGAGGGAGATCTAATTGCAAAACGAAATATTTGCAATATATACTGATCAAATAATAAGTTATAAGGTAATTAAGCGATTAACAACCCTCGGATTGATATGAGCGAAGTGATAGGCGTAATATTTCCTGTCAGTGTTCAACCACAAAAGCAAATTGTATTCGATGATTTTTTTCAAAAAGTGACAATATACTTTGTTAACCACCTGAGATGAAACATCAGAATTTCCGAATAATTTAGTATAACCATACATAATTTCGAAATAAATTGACGATGTGCTTTTGTAATTAGAAAATAAAGGAACACACATGTTAGCGTCTACCGGAAGAAACTTAAACTTGAAAAATTTCTTAAGTTTTGATTTACAACAGTAGTAGTAATGTTAAAAGTGCTTCGACAGCTGAGGTAATCTGGAACCTCTCACCCATCCCTTCCACACTGGATTCCACCGGGAATCGAATCCAGGACTGCTTTTCCCAAGCGCAAACGTGTTACCCACTTAGCTGTATGGAAGTCCTTTAAATGACATTGAAGAAATGGAATACTTCCATTGAAATGTCGCAATCGCGATAGAGAAATCGAAATTGCATAAATCTAAAAGGTAATAGAAAATTTGTTTCCTTTTATATCACTTGATACTCCGAATTTTAATTGCATACCGTTTAACTGATTTCCATTAATTAGCCATGCGATACTTGGAATGGCTGATGTTATCTAATATATCTTTCGGCAGCTAATAGCAATAGTAGCTAGGAAAGAAATTTGAATTCACCGGTCATTGATCTTTCTGACGAGACTAAAAAGAAAATACTACCAAAAATGCATCATCAGCATATTCCTCAGATTATCATTGTTACTTGAAACAATAAAATTAATATGCAGTGGTGCGTTTTAATACTGAGACAATAGAAGGGTATCATCGAATTTCACTTTATAAATTTCCGCCAACAAAACTCTTAAACTGCTAAAGTGAAGCCATTATCATCGTAGTAAGAATAAGAAACACTCTAAAAATTCCACAATACATTCGATACGACCGGTTTCAACTAATACATCATCAGGTATGTATGTATTAATTGAAACCGGTCGCATCGAGGAAATACATTGTGGAATTTTTACAGTGTTTTTTATTCCCACCAGATGGGACCCCACGTAGTGACGGCTTCTCCCACTGATCATATTTCATTATCATCGGATCAATAGGTTGAACAAAAGCAATCTTCGAACCTTAGCTTTTCCAGCTCTAACACTTATTTGTGTGGGACTTAAACTTAAATAGTAAGATCTCCAGTCGTTTCAGAGGGGAACCCATTGGTATTTTTCTCTGATACTTGACTTCAAAGTCAGAACAGTAAGTACTGGTGCCCATTTATTATTTATTTTTACCCATTTAATTTACGAAACTGTTTAAAGCTTTCAGTTTTCTACTTTACCTTACACGAAAGATGCAGTACTTCCTAAAGCAAGCATTTATTACGTTCAATTCCACTGAAGCTCTATTCAACAAAAATATTTTAGGATGTCAGAGTTACATCAAAACTTCCTTGCAAAAATATATCAAACCTCCCATTTGCGTTACTTTCTTGAGTAACATCCCTTTCGTCAGTTTCTGTCAAATTTTGTACAGAAGGCAATAAACTGTTTTTCTCGTATTTTATTAAAAATTAAAAATTCTAAATTGTCGCCCAATCTGTTAACAACTCCGGGCATTAAAATTTCTCGCGATAAACTTATTTCAGAATAAAACTAGTGAAAGCTGCACTCTGAAGCGGAAGCGAATGAATATGGGAAACTGGCACGCAATTCTTTCAAGAAATATTGTTGAAATTCTCTCTGGGTATGCCTCCACATGTCTCCGTCCTTGAGCTTGGAAAGCTGTTATAATTTAGTCATTATATTCAAATGAGCTCGATTCACTTGAAAATATTTATTTTGAGGTGGAAAGGGCAGAGTAAAAGTAGGTGGTGACCATGGTAACTGCGGGGTCAATGACAAAACGAAACAATTGAAAGTATGCGTCCGCAACTTCATAAAGTGCATAATGAAATCACCATACAATAGGCTTGCACTAGTAAAATATGGGATCCTATCCTTTCTAAAAAAATATAATAACCTTCGCACGCTTTCACCAAAGAACTGAGATTCGCTAAAACCAAAGCGGCTTTCATTGTCTACTTCCACTGGAGCAAGAGACAGCCGCGTAACTAGGATGAGGGAACTCTTCAGCTGATATATTAGTTCCCGAGTAATTCGTCACCTATATCAGAGAACCTGCATCTGAAAAAATTTCACCTTAACGTTGAAATTGCCGATGATCAAGGTCCTACGTGATTACCGTGTAAATCGTTCAAGATAATCACCGGAAAACCTTAAGCAAGAGAAGTCGCGTACTTTTCGAAAAGTCGCGTACTTTTGGCGGAATTAATCGGATTCTTCCTCCTAATCTCCTTAACCTTGCCAACAGTTGTTTGCATTATGCATTTTATTGTTTAGCTTTTTTGGTGAAGCTTTACACCACGGCCGTTCCCAAAATAAAATGCAATTAAGTTTCTGCCCAAGCCTTTAACAGAGAGTAAGGGCAGCAGTACCGAGACAATGGTCAATACAGTTTAAAATATTCCAAAGATGTTCCCTTAATAATCTAAGACCACTTTGTGGGTAAGTACGGCAAAATTTACCCAAAACTTTCCTATAATGCCAAGGAACGAAGCTCCAGAAAACCATCAAAAACTGAAACTTTCAAACTTCAAGTGAAATTTCAAACTTTCCTATACTTATTATTCCCATTTCTTAAGGAGTGGATTCCCATTTCTTAAGGAGTGGGTTGATGATTAAGATGACGATGATAAGCGATGAAGATGAAATTGATTTTGGTCTTAATTTGCAGGGCCGGATGTCTTTTCTAATAAAATAACAATAAACTTTTTCCTGCGATTTTAACTTAATTTAAAATCATTGCTCCTGTTTATAGAAAATTAGGAAACATATTCAATTTGGGTCAGTCTAAGTTGTGTCTTCTTTCATACTATTTTGTAAGTGATTCTCTATACCGCTTATGTAGCGAGTAATAAATAAAATTTCATATGCTGTATAAGGGCTGCATAAAATTAGGAAAATTTTTTTCCTAACTATTTCTATTCAAAATGAACTATAAATAATTCAAATAATTCAAAATTACACATAGGAGTACATGCGCACGTAGTTATAACTAAAGCCTAAAATTGAATTTTTAAATCCAAAAACGGGAGTCTGAATAAAAAAGAAGGAAGTGATTGCCCCTATTACTCGTAGGCCAAAGCCTTTGTATTTAAAGTCAGATATATTCGATTACTCGAATTTTGTATTAGCCATTTTGGGAGTGCCATCATTAATTTATACTTCACTCTAAAATTTCCACTTCCGCGTATCATAGTCGGAAGTTTTTGTTATTCTTTCATAGAGGGGATTGCATTCAGAGATTTTATAGGTTAGCATTGAAAGAAGTAGACACTTAAAACAGGGTAATACTGCATCAGCAAACATACTCTCTAAACTAGTACATACGGTATCCCAGATGGTTCCTCTGCATCATCTTAGGAGATGGTAAAGAACCACCAGCTTTCGAACATCCGACACCAATTTTCCGCCTTATGAATTTTTGAATTGAAAGGGAAAGCCATCTCCTTTCCGCTTCTCCTCGTTCACACGCTTTCAATACCTCCCTTAGGGATCAACTCTCACTTACTGGAATCTTAGCCGTAATACTGTGCCCTCATCACCGTAATCAATTTTCCGGCCTTTCAAAGACTTGCGAAAATTCAGGCATGATTTAGATCAGGGTTGTCCAATACACCAACCACGGGTCAGGATGTGGTCCGTAAAAGATTTCTAACTGGACTCACACTTCCTCCAAAGAAATAATCCAATGATAGGGCTTTGACTTCGTTGCAGGATACCATCAGGGATATGATGGAGTAAGAGTCGTTTCGTTGTATAGTTTCCCTCATCCTTCCAAAGTCTAGTATTAATTTCAGGCTCTTGGATAGCAAAGTGGGCAACGCGTTCGGCTTCGGTGAAAGTGGCTCCAGGTTTGATTCCCGGTGGGGGCCCACATGCGAAATGTCCTAAGCTGTCGAAGCACTTTTAATAATATTACTACTAATTGAGTTGACTGACTACAAATTCCTGAGGAAGTTGTAGCCAGAGATGAAACAGTGCATCTCGAGATGGAGTTTATTCAAGCATCTCATTCAGAATACTTTCATCAGCACTATTATTTTTAAAAGCTCACAAAAGAATTGAGAAAAGGAGTATAAGCTCTCAGTAACTCACGGAACGTCTGTACTTTCATTATGGGATAGTTCTAGCTCTGACAAATACTTAGCGTTAGTATTCTTACGTCTTGAAGGATGTAAGATTCGTGTTCCTTCATAACAGTTATAATAATAATATAAATATCTCTGGTCACCTCAGAATAGCTGACAGAAGCAAATAAAACCTCGGTTATAATTTTGTCTCAGAGTAAAAACAACTTTCTGTGGACATTAATTCATTTGCTTACAGAATAGTTGATTAATGTGTTCCTGAATGCAGTTTTATAGAAATTTATGGTTTCTCGTAAAAAATACAAGTGATTCTTGGCGTTCGACGTTACGAAATACTCCAGTGAATACTTTTATGAAAGTCTAGTTGTCTAATTTAAGGGACCCTCGAAGTTGACTAGATTTCCATTGTGGTCTCCAGCCTAGAAAGGTCCCTGATCCAGATGTTCCGCGGAATTTTACGGCACTACGATGGGCTATAAGCATGTCATGAAGTAAGTAAACTTAGTAAACTGAGAGTAAATTAAGGATGAATTGGGGAATAGTATACAATAGCAAATTCACCCTTTCCAGAAAGTAAACTCTCCCAAACCAGAATTCGTCAACTGAACAGGTGCCTTGCTTTGAGGAAAATCTTCTTATGAATAGAATCAAAACGATCCTCACCTGGTCCATTAATCCTCCCATGGATCGTGAATATGCGAAGACTACGTTCGGCAGTAGAAGGTGTAGGATTGGTGTGCGGAGGAGGAGGAGGTAGCAGAGTAGATTCCTACACCCGCACATCCTCGCCACGCTCCGCCTCCAGACCGTGGTGGCGACCACGACCGCGCGGCGGACACTCTGTGAAAGGAAAACGATTGAATCAGTCATTTACCTCTTTGAAACAAAACGGTGTATGAAAGAGTAAGTGAGAAGAGGATATTTTGTCCAACAAAAACCGAGGATGGTAGTAAATTAACCTTCAAACGCGCTCAGTTTCGTTTCAAACAGGCATTGTCAAAGGCCGAGAGTTAAAATGTTGATTTTTATGACCTATAAAAGAAGTCGGTGCCGGAGTTCTCGGAGTAACTATTGATAGACTCCACATTGTGCAACGTGAAACTAAAAACCGCCTGGACGTTTTTTATTGTGTACCACAACTGGTATCTATGATGACATTTTAAGTGCGTATGACCCGGTTCAATTTATTGGCCAAGAAATCGGCACAACCAAGCAGCCCAATATCCGATGGGAAATTGGGCTATACGTTCAGCATCCCAAGAACGATATTGCCACAAATATTGGCCACATGAATGCTCAAATGTCCCGCACGAGTACGCAACATGCCACATTACTAAATAGTGAAAAATGAACTGGCTGGTTTCTTGAGTGCGAGATAGAGAGAAGAGGACGATAGAAGTATTACTTATAATAAAAAGCATTGTAACGTCTAAAACTGCCTAGAAATGGACGCCGAAGAAGCGGCATTAACATGTGCTACTGCTAATATTCGCTGTGGGAGCGGAAGAAGAAACTCATTTGTGCATTTTGTTTGCCTCAATTATAACTCAAGTATAACGACTTCCTTCGTCCACATTTATTAATAAACCAATATGCCAATCTAATTGCCGGTACCGGATGTTTCACAAGGAGGCAGTACCGGATGTTTTTTACCGAGTTTCTTGTTTTGGGCACTAGGGCACGACAAAGCAAATTTCTGATTGGAGATTGGTCAGCGGAAATAGAACTTGCTCTAATTGCCATATTGGGTGAGAAACTGTCGAATTGATTGTGGGATTGAAATTGGGCAGGAAATGGGCATGTGACAAGCCGGACACAATCCGATGTGCAATGGATTGGCCAATATGGACCGTGTCATAAGGGGTTTAGGAGTAAGAGTCTTCAACAAAAGAATTAGGAATTACCAATTGAATTAGAAAACCTAAATCTAAGTTCCTTCCCATATTCTCTCAATAATCACCATTAAAAGTACCTAATGCCTGTTTAAACGCCAAAAAGAGAATTCTCGGAGGACTTGGATGGAAAAAAGGAAAGGGATTCTTATAGTCTCCAGAAACTAATATGGAAATCATTGAGATAGTGAAGAAGAGAGGACGATGAACTGATGGACATTACATTTGCGAATAAGAAGTAGAATGGGGACATATTCAACTTAGATTACGGAAATTATGGTTTAGTATAAACGCAGAAATGACCAACGACAGTTAAGATATTACATTTTCAGATATTTAAAATGGGCTGAAATCATGAAAAAACAGAAAATATTCAGGTTAAGTTAATATATCTTAATAATAATAACATAATGATAGTGATGATAATATTAAAACTGAAGGCAGTTATCTATAAAAGAGTAAAATGAATAATACTATATATTACCATCGAATATAGTAACTGGAGATTGATTAAAGTGTTTTTTATAGAAGAAAGAAACAAGAGAAACCATCAACATACAGTGATATTAATTCACTTTATACTTTGTTAAATGTTCACAAGTACAAATACCAAGGAGATAAACGACATCATACCCATGTGCAAAATAACATCAAGGCTTTCGATCTGGAATACCGTGTATGGATGCAGTATTTACCGAGACATTCTATCGATAAATGTATGTAAAACAATAAACCTACCGACCATTGTTTCCTTGATCTACAAAAATCCTTTGAAGGATTTTGGCTGAAAGATTCAGCAGTAACTCTCAATATAGAAAACAACATAAGAAGTTAAATGAAAGAGAAGTCCACTTCGGTCTAAACCTGGCGAAGAAAGGATCAATCTACACTAATGTTTGAAATATTTCGCCCAACCATATCAAGATCATCAAGAACGTAATTACTGTTTGCAAGCGAAAGTAGGATCTAAACCAATAGTCTCCAACGGGGGGGATATCGCAACCTGATATTGGCATGGAAGAAGGCATAAAGGTTCTCATTGGTTGAAATACTAAATTAACAAAATTATCTAGATGCAAAGGTGAAAATGAATAATAAATGCTGTATCAAGAAATATTTTTATCGTTCCTACGCTTCAAATTTATTCTTTAGGGAAGACGGCGCTAGTTAAATTTATCTTATGTTAATATAGAAAAAAGGGGGCGGTTCATTAAAGAAGTTGAGGAGCCTTAATCTGAACGACATTTGTACAGCCCGCGAGGTGCATGCCGCTTAAATTGTGTGCATCACTGATCTAAACTAGCAATCGATCCATCAATCTGGGTTGGACTTTGGCTAAAGTTTTTTAAGTCCTTTATCATTCAACAGATCTATGGGTGAGGTCATAAGGAAAACAAAAGGAAGAGGTTAAAAATATAGAAAATGAGGATTGTAAAATCATATAATATACTGATGATGCTTATCATTTAATTTACGAAACGAAATTTATTAACGAAAATTAACGAAATTTATTAGCGAAAATTAACGAAAATTATTTATTAAAATATGCATATTATAAGGAGATGATATGGTCATCCGACAGGTAATGTTTTACAAATACTCATTAGTATGGTAGGTGTAGGAGTAGTCACATTGTGAAAGAATGGCGTAGGAATTAAGTATACTAGAGATTTAGACAAATAAGATAGTGGGCTAACTCAATGGATCTACCTGGAAGAAATAGTGGACACATAAGTAGAGACTTGCAACAATACAAAAAGCAATAGTCAAGCTAGCATTCACCTGTATGGTGGACACAAGACATGAGACAAAATTGGAAATACCGCGAGGAAAATCAGAAATGAAAATACCCCGAAAAGAAATCTAAGGGAAAATAACATTAAATAGGTTGAGAAGTGAAACAATTGGTAAGGGTTCCAGTCACGGAGTATCAATCAATCGGTAAACACTCAATAGCAGAAATTGAAAGGTATCACACAGAATATTAACAATCACATGCAATGGAAGCGTAGAAAGAATTACCGCAGATGAATTTTGTGGTGAAAGAAGAGGTACGGGCAGAATAAGGAAAATATAGTGGGAAAATTCAGAGATGGAGTAATCTGAGAATGTACCGACGGAACAACCGTCAGTTCGTCCATACAAAAGAATTGAGAAAAGGAATATAAATTCTCAGCAACTGATGACCACTCCGTACTTTCATTAAGGGATGTTTCCGGCTCAGACAGATTATTAGTGTTAGTATTCTTACGTCTTGAAGGTTTTAAGATTCGTCTTCCTTCGTTACAGTTATAACATAACTCGCATCACCTTTGAATGGCTGAGAGAAGCAAATAATACCTCAGTTACAATTTTTCCTATAGTAAAAACAGCATTTTGTGTAATACAACTCCTACCTCTTCAACATCCTAGAAGACATCGATTAGGTAATGGATACGATCCTTTAAAAAAGTTTCTCCTTGTTACGTAAACAGTGCTAGCGAAAATTTCTATTCTTCGTAGGAAATGGAGGGAGAGAGCTAGTGATTGTGGCACTGAATGGAGTACATAGGGAGATCACTCCTGTTCCTTTGTCCAGCATGGCATCAAAAGTCGCCAATCTGATGAGAAAACGATTGTAAAATTTCACTTCCTGATAGACAAAAGGGTTTTCACGTATTTCTCTCGGATTGCCTTTAATTAGAAAGGAAAGGAGACTATTTTCGAATGGCTTCTTTAGGTATTCGGCGTCAGCCACTTATAAGGGGCCTATGTCAGCTGATACAATGCATATCATGTTGTGAAACTAAATTGGGAACTATTAAAGAGGAGTAATGTGGAGAGTGGTGAGACATGAATCTTCACGGTAGATGAATTCCTGGAGGAGATAGCGCAAGGGAAAGGGAGAGTTGTGAAGAAAAAGAAAAAGGAATTTGATGAAATTGTGGGCTCAAAAGATCTGGCACTTTCGATAATATCATCTGAGCCTCTCAAGCGTAAATTATGTAATTTTTTATTCCATTACTCCGATAAATATTACACTTAATAGTTTCTTATTAGATTCAGCGGAAGGTTATTCAAATTAAGACTGAATCTGAATCAAAATGGAAGTTTGAAGTTACAAAATTAGCCCTTTTTAGCGACACAATATAACTTGTTAAAAAATTAATTTAATAATTGTTTTAAGCAAATAACGATCTAGAACTGATCGTTTGGTATTAGAGTATCAACAAAAGTTTTTTTCTTTTGGTGTAACATGTGGTGATTATCTATTTGAATAGAATAGAAGTTGCCACTGATGATTGAGTTAATTGCAGTTTAGGAGAACTCCAGAAACCAATAATACTGTGATTCTGTCCTAAGCGCATTTCGCCACCAAAGATAGCTTCCTAAGGGACCATGGCAGAATGCATTCTGATAAACTGATATTACCAATCACAGTTAGTGAAGTACCTGATGTGGATCCATCACAGCTGAAATCAACAAATTGAAAATATGGAAAATTTGGTACATTTATTTCTCTCAATTGCAGAAAATACTTCTGAAAGTTAACCAATTAGATTTAAATTTTCTTTAAACGAGTGTTTCCTTAAAAAATTATTAAATTGCAGTAAATATAGCATTCTATCACTCTCAAAGAACTTAATTATTCGCGAAATAAATGAAAAACCCCTATTTTACTAACTCTAAGCTTTTGAGGTAATTTTCTTCTCTTTGGTTTTAAAAAATCTTCCGAAAGTAAATCGAAATACTTAAAGTATTTCTTTCTTCAAGTAGAGAAATACGATCAATATATTACAAATTTGGAATTGATTACCTCAAAGGTTTTTTACATTATATTTCACATAATTTCGCGACAATTCTGGGCGGATCAAATGTTTAGTTTTCTAATTAAACGTTAATTAAAAAAATTTAGTTACCTACATTATTTCCAATAAGAATTCGAACCATTTTCCCTTTCATTGCAAAAATATCTCCAGCTGATATTCAAGAAATATTCAAAACGATAAAAAATATTTGAACCAGAAAGTGATACATGGGAGAGAATCCTAAAATTTGTGGCAAATACTTATACAATGCTATACACCGGTGGTCACCAACCTGGTCCCTACCGCCTATTAGTGGACGTTTCAGGTTTTCAGCTGTACAGTGGGTGATGATAAAATCGACAGCCGATGCTGACAACGAGTGAAAATTCATAATTAAGGTAATTCACGTGAACTTTGAAAAGACAACTGACGAAAACCTTTTGTGGAAAAGTGTTATTTAAGATTGATGATTATTTAAGGAAAGAAGACCTTGATATAAGTATTTTAAATCTCCAATCTATCGCCCTTATTTCAATGATCTACTTCTCCATTGTATTTTGGAAGACAATAATTCTGAAAACTTCATTTGCATTTTACACAAGTACTGCAGTCGACGAAGACACCAATTCACACAACCATGATTGGCTGCATTATGTAAGTGTATTGTATCAATAAACAGAACAATCATCATTATTACATATTTTATTTTAATCAAATTCTTTCTCGAATGTAAAGAACAAAACAATTTTTCCTAATCATTTTTCAAAAATAGTAAATATAGACCTTAATAAAAATAAAAACTTTAAAAGATACTTTCGCAGACTCTGTTAATGCGTTCATTAATAAATAATTAAATGTACTAGATACGTTTCTCATGCATGATTACATATTTCACCATATCCACCGCCACACGTGGCGTTATTCAAAGGTATTTAGAATTTAATTAATGAAGTAATTTAGGCGATGTGTGTTAATCTGGACACATATTTACAAATAAAGTTGTATGATAGCGTTTCTACCATGATTAAAAATCTATCTCCTGTGCTTACTCCCTGAATGTCATAGCAATCTTTAGCAATAGCTAGGCATGTTCTAGTTCGTAGGGCTAGTTCATGACATGACTATACAAAAAAAACACAGCATTCAAAAAATAAAAAAAAGGAAAGAAAGAAATTTGTGTCACCGCAAGATGAAAATAGTGACGTGATGAAAATGCAAACGGTTCCGTAATGAACGGCAATTCGTCGTTGTCATCACCGTCGTCTCGCTCTGTTTGCAACACACAATTTCTGGCTTTAAATTCTGGAGAATCATGAGCAAATTACGGTCTCTATGCGTGGAAAACAGTAAAGTTCACGAGAAGTCATTTCTCTGCAGTATAACGCACCATATCCTTTCACACCGTTATAACAGAAAAATTTCTGTTTAGGTTAACCTTGTCCCAAACGTCAACCGCCCTAAGGCTAACAGATGCTAAACCCCTAGACTATTAGTTACCAAAAGCTCTGGATAAGGAATAACACGCACTAGCTAAGATGAGGAGTGAGGTATTGTGCCAAAGCTTTCCTATTTGAGATAGAATGTATTGAAGGAAGACGCACAGCAAAGTGCAATGTAATGACTCAATGAGCAACTAAATTTCACTGGATTGAATAGTGTGTGTGACCAGGATACATGCTATCATTCAGCACCGTTCATACTTCAGTAACTTTTACAAAGTAAGCACTTTTACAGTATCACTAAGAATAGGAATGGCACCAAAAATTAATTTTATATTTTCCTGAACCAAAATACGAATGAAAAATAATCCATTCATCAAGATGTGGTAGCAGGAAGAAGTTCAACTAGAAAATGTGGAAAATTTCCCTTCATTTCTTACCAGTCCTCTTAATTATGACTTATTTCATTGATTTTTGAATAATTTATTAAACCAATCACGTGCACAAATATGTATGAAAACATGCAACTTTTGGAAGATGTGCGCTTAAAAATGACTGATACAAAACAATGTTATACTGTATTTAAATAATACTCTACTGAGAACATAAAGAAATATGTATCATGCACAACAGATCCATGAGGATATTTAAAACAGAAAGTAATGGCAATGCTGGAGATCAGTCGGTATATTTTAAAACGCTTTCATAAATATTTCATGTTTTTGTTGATGGGAACTATTACAAATTGATATGTTTTGAAATGGAAAAAACGCTCCCTATCCTCCCTTTAGTGCACTCCATTCCAATAGTAGATCGGAATTGAATGTACTCAACTGATAACGATGTGTTGGGTATAGGAGTGGATAGCATTGATAAAGGAGTATTGTCTGGGCTACATACAATTCGAGGAAAGCTTATAATAAGGGGTAGTTTTATGGGTTACTGCATTGTCTCTTCATATGTGCTGACGATAAATTATAATGCACTGCTGAAAAGATACCAGAATGCAAAGAATAGAAAAAATACAGGTAAAATAAAATCATTATCACAAAGTAGCCAAACGTACGTCAATTTCAAATATTTTAATGAACTATTCACTAGTTGAAATCTTTTATATTAAGAGCAAAGGCAAAAATGTATTCATTCTTAAAGCTGTGATGTCCTTTGAAACTCATACAACTTTTCTTGCACGAAACTAAATGAAACACCTCTCAGATTATACTGACCGATGAAAATCCTTCCGCCATTAAGCTCGTTCACAATCATTATCTCCAAATTTTGAGAATTTAGCAGGAGGCAAGCGATGGTAAGCTCCCGAAGTGAAAGGATTAAAAGCTAGCGATGTTGGAAATTAAGCAGTATATCATACACTCTAGAATATTTTTTGTCAATCGATCAAAACATTTTTATTAATAAAAATAATACGTACGCCCATTATTACTTGTGCTTGCCCCTTTGTTTTTCCTTTCGATTGATTGTTAATCACGTATTTTTATCTTAATTATGTTTCCTCTGTGACCGTGATCTATGGCAACATTTCGTTGACGGATCTCCGCGGTAAAGTTGAAATAAAATGCTATATTGTCTGTATGTGCCTAAACATCCACCTTTGAATAAATATATTTCAAAAACAGAAAATTGAGAATTAGAAATAGTCATCTCATAGCTACTTACATTACGGCCCCTTTTGATTAACTTGCTAGTAATTCGAAGCAGTGATGAGTTTAACACTCCTGCCATTAACGTTTCACTTAAATATTTCATCGACTGTATGCGCAAGGTAGGATCGTATTTCGCGTTCAAACATTTTCAAGAATTAAGTTCCCACCTCAATAAGTGTTGTCTAGAGCTAGGGTTCGTATCGTGGGTCAAATCATCACTATCATTGCTGCAAAAAATAATACAGTAGTTGTGAATGCAAATAATTCTTATACGGAATAAAAATTGTGAAAAACAAGTTTATTTAGACTGCCTCTTCTTACATCTAACCCTTCGCCATTTAAAATTTAAAGATTGCTCGAAAAAAAGGATAAAACGAAAACTATTTTGTTTGTTTGTAACATAAGTGTGTCCTTAGAAAAAATACGCCACAGCAGGAAAAAACCTACAAGAGGGGGGATTGAAAAACCTGCGAAACCTACTGTTAGTTAACTAAGTTTAAAGGAAAAGGCAGGTTAAATTAGATCTGAAAGGCAAACAAAAATTATTATTATATAAACAAAAAAATGAAAAAAAAATTCATAAAAAATAAACAGAAAAAGAAAGTTATGAATTACAAACAATTAGTTTTAGAAAAGTAGCGGTATAAAAATAGCAAGAACAATACTAAAATATAAGTAAGTAAGTTGATCTCATTTTCGTAAGAAAGAATGCAACGTCTTCTTCAAAGAAGACATCTAGTGAATGTCCTCAGGTAGTTTGAATTAAAGACGCAAAAACTTGGGACGACCTTTCGACACGGAAAAGCGGACCAAAACGTTTCCTAGTGAACGCCCCGAGTTTTAAAATGGCTAAGGGAAGTCAGCGAAGCGTGAGGTTCTAAACGCGAGGGTTGAAAATCACGTTCCGTAGAGGATGAGATAATATAAAAAACCGTTTTCATTGTCAGCAGATGTCTTTTGTCCGGTTCTGCTAGCTTCACTTTCCTCTCGATTTCCAGATGTCGATTATTGGTTTGATTCAGAAGATTTCCTTCACTCAACGCTTAAGAAATTCTATTCACTAGCACGCTAGAATAGAGTTTGACGTAAGGGATGCCCTAGATTTTAGATTAATGTTATGAAAAAGCTTATCAAATCCCCTATAATTAACGATTCAGATAATTCAACAATTTTCTTTGCGATGCACAGTATAAATAATTGTTGTGTATATATTTTTTTCTGAACGCAATTAATGATCTATATTAGTGATTCTTATGCCTTAGTAGCTATAACATAAGTTTTTATTGCATATTTTCAATCTCTATTTCTTTTGCTTAGTATTTTTCAAAGGTTAATGTATTCTGGTGTGGAAACTTTTCCAAGTCTTAACATACGTTTTTTTCGGATTATAGATATAATTTTCTTTAGTTTAAAATTTAGTTCTTACTATCGGTAGATTTCCCAGGTTTTTCACCCCCCCCCCCCTTCTTGTGGGTATTTTTCTTCTGTGGAAAATGTTTCCTAAGCTGTTAGGTTTTTTATCCACAAATAGTTTCCGCCTTTTTTATTCATTTTATTAAAATTAAATGGGTTAGATGTAAGAGGAACTTGGTAGTCCCAATCTCGCCCGTAATAAAGACGTTTCTAATCTAATCTAAATAGTTTTGGTGGATCATGATTCACTTTCAGAATTATATATTTTCTCGAAAGAATTTAAGTGAAATGACTAAATAAAAAGATCAGGACTTCGTATTTTCCGCAACTAAATATTTAATGCGACCGATTTCGGCCATACAGCCATCATCAGGTACACTACCAGATACCAAATCCTTATCTTTTTATTTAGTCATGGCGTTCCATCAGGTATCGTCCAATCACGTCGAGTATAAGTGAAATGATTTTTGTATCAAACACAAATGGAGGGGAATTAAAGGGAATTTCATTCTTTTTGGTGAACAAGTCTTCAAATCCTGGGAAACATTCTAAATACGCCAGATTAAGTAGGCGCTTTATGTTTTTATGAAGACAGAAGAATGGTACTGCAACCAAAGTTACTATATTGAAGGTTAAGGGAAAAGTCACCTTTAATTACGCCGATTTTATAATATGAATTTCCGTAGATTTCGAGACAATTTTTAAGTTATTCTACGTATTGTTCATTAATTACTTCATTCAAGAATCTTAAATACAATCGCAGTCGCAGTCTTCTATTTCGCTAATACAAAATTGGCACATTCTTTCATGCCTCATCTAGGATAGCTCCAGATCTACTGGAACTCTTTCTATGTACTACTTCAGTTCAATCCGCTTGAATTTCTAACTCACTGGTTGCTGCAATGCGTGGGACATGAGCAACAGAATGCCCGCTCTCTAAAACACCAAACTTCCTGCATATATTTGCACTTTGGCGGATTTCATGCTTCACTTCTGCATCAGAATGCAAGAGGAACAGGAAGATAAAGCTACAGAAATGCACTGAGGGAAAGTCGTGAAAAATATTTTCAAAGCCATTTTACGAGCACCAATTCGGTTTTCCTGCAGATACACTTCCATGCGTTCCCACCCCGTCGTCCGTGAACACCTCTATAATCTTGCGATCTCCACCAGAGGGTCCGCTTCAGGGACGATGCACTGCACTCGGGGGTTGAGTGGACAAGGGTCAGCGAACCCTGCCATGAAAACAAACCCTCTTTAAAACTTCCGTGAGATCCAGCATTGAACACATCCCTTATTCCCACCCTTGATATAACATATCAGCGCATCTTCAAGCTTCGATTGGCGACCAAAATACACCTTTAGCATGGCGCTTAAGCACCCGTGAACGATTTCCTGCCACCAACAGATGAACATCAAAATCATAGCCATAGGGTGACCGTGATCTATGGCAACATTTCGTTGACGGATCTCCGCGGTAAAGTTGAAATAAAATGCTATATTGTCTGTATGTGCCTAAACATCCACCTAACTCTGAGGAACTCAATGTTTTGGAAGATGGTTAACAGTCATTAACAGTGCTAATCTTTACGTGGATAGAAAGAACATACTCAGCGAAGACAACATCGCATACGTTTTCCTGGCAGAAAATAATAATTAAAGTTATGTCTCAGGATTTAAAGAATCTGCAATCTACTAAATCTACATCTAAATATCGTGCAATCTGCCTTTCGGCGTGTGGCAGGGGATGTACGCACCATGACTCTACTTCCCAATTCAATAACTTTTGCTTATCGTTCGCCGAAAAAATAATTTTTGAAACGACTTGTTCTGCCATCTATTTTATTGACTTTTTTCTTAGAATCAGTACGGCCTATGTAAAAGAGAGGACGCATAATATCAGCTACATCTTCTAAGAATGTACCATCTCTGTACGTATTAAGTAGATTAAGTCTTTGTTTAAATCTGCTAATTAGTTTAATTAATTAATTTAGTTAATGTTCCCTCTGGGAGGATTTCATTTTCCCTCTAAAAAGGGTACTCATTAGCAATCATAGCAAAAGTATAGCGACAATTTTCTCCATCGCGAGTATAATACTTCGATCGTCAGGAATTACAACTTTCACAAACTAAATCATCCATTAAATCACGTAGCAAAAGCTGTGATGCAGAGAATTAGTAATGCTTGACGTAATAACTTTTTATGTAGATCTAAAGAAGATCAGAGTTATCGAATTTGCAAGGCGAGATATATTTAACATATAGCCTCTCTCTTAAACCAATCACAAGCATTGAGCAGTTTATTTATAAATTTCTTAAAACCATGTTTTTCGGTATATTTGCGTATGACTTGTTCCAAAATGGTCCATTTAAACTTTAATTGAAGACCGTATCGGTGATTCCCTTGCAATCACATAATTGATACGGAAGCAGAGATCTTCGGAACGAACGACTGACGTTAACAGCCGAGCCGAGTTTATACCTTTGGGAAGAATTAAATACGCTGCCGGTGTTCTTTCAGTACACTTTAGCATTATGAAAGCACGGACGCAGAAGAGTGAACAGAATGCAGAACTGAAAGTAAAAGTGAATGCGTATGAATAAACTCGCCACGCTCTCATTAGTTCTCTTATTAATTTTACATAGAGCTGACATGAAACTTGAAGAAACTAGTACTGGAGAAAATATCCTCTCTCGCTGACAAATGCTATTTCCGCAATCCCTTTCGTGGAGATCTGCTACACGAAAACTGGCTAAATTATGGCTTGGAATTTCATTAGCTATTTCCCGCAAGAACTTATGACGGTGTAAATTAAATTGCTGCCTAGTATTGCCAATCATGCTTGATATTTCAAAGAAAATCAAAGGGAATCGTAACTTATCATTTTGCCCTCACAGCAATACTTCGTTAACCAATTCGTAAATTTCAAGTGATGCCGCTGATAACGAAAGATTGCAATTAACTAAAGGAATTTTATATAATTTTTTTTATGACCTGTCTAACAAAATCTATGATTCATTCGAAATTGAATCCTCTTGTGAAAATAAGATTTCAGTTGCCATTCACTTCTGTAAGGGCATTTTGAAATCTCCATCAATCGTCCAGCTTTCAGATGTGCTACCCAGAAAATATCGGATATATATGATATACGTACGGTAATTTAATGTCAGTATTTAAGAAATTTTAATTCGGAATGCCATTTATATAAAATCTTGGCTTTTCCGTCGGAAACAGTGACTTAAGGTTTGCAAATTTTAAGATTTTACTTCTTTTTTATTTATGAAAATTTTTCATTCTTGATGAATTCTGTAGCGAAGATCTTCTCACGCACGTAGAATGAAAAAGTTCATCAGATATAAGAACAGTTTTCGCATGACTGGATGAGAATATTTTTGCCAGGTGTCGGTCACTGTTTGAGCATCCTTTCAATTTGACCGAATCGATGTCACTGACTCGATAGCATCTAAGTAAATAGAGTGATCAAGATACCCACATATCCCTCGAAACTTTTTATGACCCTTTCGTTCACTAACTGAACACATTTCAACAATGCAGTTATACCGGATGGAATACAATCTTAACATTTTATTGATGTTTATTCGTTTTGCAGTGTACTTAACTGAGCACGGACTTTCCTTATTCTAACAATAATTGTATAAATTAATAATGTATAATAATGACAAAATATAAAAAAATGTTAATATCACATTGAAAATATGATGTTAAATGATACTGAGTTCCATTTGGCTTCGATGCTTGTAAAGAGATGCTGATATTTAAACAACGAAGACTGGAGTATAAAATGAATTGTTTCGTCAGCATGAACCCAATTTTAAGGTTTCGTAATATGTATACAGACTATTTATTTATGAATACGAACATGTGTTTTTCATATGCTAATATGAATATGAACATATATATTTTTCATACTCTAATATGAATACTCTTTGAATCCGTTTAATGAGAAAATTCACGTCTATCGCTCGTTAAAGTCTCTGGTTTTTACCACATGGAAACAACAAGCTTGAAAATACGTTTATCTACAGGAGGGACTTCACGCACTTTCTGGACATTAGATATTCTCACGGGAAAGGTGTTAATCGTTTATGCTGCGTGTCTCTTGAAGAGGCTCCTATCCAGGGTCGCGTCCTCCCGCACTTTTTATTGAAGGCTAAGAATTCAATCGCCTCCCCCGAAATGTGAAGTGGATCCGTCAAGGGCAATAGGGGCAAGGCCTGAAAGCACGTCTATGGATCCTTCGAATATCGCAGAAATTCTCGCTTCAGTTCCGTGCGGAAAAAAGATTGGAAAAAATTCGCTATGCTTTCGCTATTGCTTGGGAACCGGTAACTTAAAATCTCAGTGAGATTCTTTCCCATAACCGATCTGATTCGAGGAATTATTTCTGGTGTTTTTCATTGTTCAGCATGTGAAAACTTATGTTAAGTAACTTTTTATCGCTTCAATTTCATTGCCACTTAAAAATTAAAACAATGAGAAGTGGAAAAGGACTTTATGGGAATAAGAACGTAACGGGAAGAAGAACGTAAGTGAAATAATTCTCGTTTGCATATCTATAAACACAGCATGAGCCAATTAAAAATGAAAGTATTTATTTTATATGTAGTTTTTGAGTAAAATCTTCCGTGGGATATTTAAATGTAACCAATTTACAAAAAGAACCGAGGTTTTCTCTCTTACATTATTCTGGCCTACTTCATGTCACGTCATCGTCAATTCGTGGCTTTTTCTCCATTACAGAATGGTTGACTATATAGTCTACAACATGGTTGTCCAACATACTGCCCGCGGGCCAAAATGCGGCCCGCTGAATGTTTTAAGCCGGCATTCAGATCTTCTCATAATTTTATGAATATATTTATATTTAATAAACTCGTATCCTTGGATAAAATAAGCTACATGTACCAAAAACCTGACGCACTCAATCCTTCAAAATATTTCTCTTTCGACTAAAACTTAACCTGATGTAAAAGCTAGTAAATCTTTTTTTAGGTTGATAATTTTAATGATAAAATTAGATACTTTCTCACGTTTATACGCTTTAGGCTAAACAAATCGGGAAAAATAGTAGAAGATAGGAAATAACTGTAAGATTGGACTTTTTATTTAAAAGTGAGTCTGATGAAATTTCTAACTTGTCCCTCCGGCCGGACATTACCTTTACTACTGAAATATGCACGAAACACTTTTGTAAAAATTTCTTCACACATCTTCACCTTTAAAAATTAAAACATATCCTCTCCCTCTTCATTTCGACTCTTTGTTGAGACCTGGTTTAACCTGATCCTACGTGCATTTTAATGTTGGAAAGTTTTAACGATGTGAAAATTACAATGAATAAAACGAGAAGACAGATGCAGGTAAATTTTACAGTTATTTAGGCCTGAGAAAGCTTCAAACGTTGACGTCCAAATGGCTGGTTTAAGTGCATGTGAATGTTAAACGGGACAGGAAATTTCCCGCAGTGGCCAAATCAAATTAGTTTTCTTCTCACCAAAATAAATCCTTTTTTCTGGGATCAGAGGAGAATGAATTTGCTCATAAATATGAACAACAGTTCGTTGAGTTCCCCGGAATAAACTTATAGCTTGGCAGATCAGGAAATGAATTCGAGCCCGATGTATGAATTTCATGTTCTTATTCTTATGTTGTGAGTCCTCTTACGCTTTATCTGGTGGAATTCTACACTCAAATTAATTAAACATGCTGCAAAAATATCTGCCTTTACCTGATTGCTTTAAAGGTATATGATTAAAACTGTGGAGAAGTAAATATTTACCATGTTTGTCTAATAACTTAGCAAAAAATACATCTCCAATTTCAAAGGAATAATGCAAAATAGGTACATGCTTGTTATAATAATTTTAGCTAATATTGGGTTCTATCCGATACTGTTACGCTAACTTTCAACGCCAATGAGAAATAAGAGATTTTGAATCCAACCTATAACCGCTAAAGAACTTTTGTTTTCAAAAGGTACACAGAGGTACAAAAACATGATGCAATTAAAAGTTTTAATTACTTAAAAAGTTAACATATTTTGATGTTACTTGGCGGAACTTACTCCATTTACGATGTCGTTTAAATTACTTTTGAAATAATAATCAATATTTTTGATTCCAGCGTGTTTTTAATTTTGCTATGCAAATTCGTATTCCTGTCCTTGCGGTCACAACGGAACTTTCAATCCAACGGAATTTTAATCAATTTTTTTGTTACGAAGTTAGCACAGGTTTACAACATTGTCCATTGCTTGTGCAAGTTCCGGAATGTAAACAATTTTTGATTGCAAAACATTGTAAACTTTCTTGGCTAACACATATCCTGATTCCTGGCTAACACATCCTGAAATCAATACAAAATAAGAAAATTAACTGAGTGAAAATCGATCAAAATCGATGAGAACTTCCTATCAGAAGATTACTTGAAGCTGTAACTTCTCTAAATCTATGGAGTCGACATTTTGATAGACAGTAGTATGTGCTACTCACTAAATGCAGCGAAAAAATTATATCAAGTGTTTCAAAATGTAAATTCTTAGGACTCACCCACACCTAACTCTGTTTCCCTCTTATTTATAGCTGTTATTAAATTTATGCTTCATCCTTCAATTGAATAACCTCTTGCACCTCATCCTCCAATTTAATAAAGAATACTTTTTCACTGAGAGAGAGGAAGAGTTAAATAACTCATTACTTACTTCAATAGCGTAATTATCAGAAATACCTCTTCAACTGGAAAACATTTACAGCATGAGAAAATAGTCGGAAGTGGAGCTGTTTTTTAACAAACTGACGAAAGGATGACAGTACAATTGCCGAAATGGGTTTTTTACATTCTTCAAATCACTTGCTAAACCCTCGAACCGGAAGATAAAAAATTCGGAAAACAAAAACATGAAGTGTATCGTTCACGCACGTCCGCACTGCGACGAAACAAGAAAAAAAGATAAAAGTAGAGTGATGATTACTTTCCCGTGCCGATTTTTTAGGTTTTGCATTCAAACATTCAGCCTAGTCATCAAACTATAGCGAGGTACATCCAAATTTTTAAGGTCCTTCACCTCATTGTTCTTCAAAAAATGTATTTCTTCTCTTCTGAAATACTCCCCTTACTGTTTATCTACTTACAGATTTAATTCGTGTATATTCTCATTACCAATGAAATATTTTAAAATTCTGAAGAAATCACGTTTAGAATGAAACGTCTGTAAACTCTAAATATTGGAGACTTAAAGATCTCTCTTTATATATATTAACTAGCTACCGTATCGAGACGAATTTTCACATTTCAAATTTTTTTTCAATCGATTGATCAAGGAAAGCTTTGATTCCTACCATAAAAGGGACCCCCAATAAGAAATGAGTCTACTACCTGTCATAAGATAACAATTATTATAACTACCATGCAACTGAAAAACAAAAAAGTAAAGTTAGATTAGGATAATGTATAATAAAGCGAATCCTTGACGGAAATACAACGGAATACCAACCAACCATAACCATGAACCAACTGATGAAATTATCAGATTCCGGATTTATGACCGTCAATTAAGTATTTATCAGAAACATATTTGCTGGGGAATACAGCATACATAGCCTCTTATTTGTAACCTGTTTCAGTCCAGCTTGGTACTTTTTCAATGAGAGAATTTGATTTAGTCGAGTAACAAATGAAGTAATTACAATTGCTCAGTTCCATTTCCTCGGGGTTGCCTTTAATTAATCAAGGTCAATTATAATGGAAAATCATGTTCGCATAAGAACGGAAAAAAGCAAATTATTCTTTTTTATGAATGAGAACCTGGAGTAAATGGGAAAGAGAGAAAAAAGCGGAACGATCCTCAGATAAATCTCTGAAAACACATTCATAACCACGTAACCGAATAGCCTTGACACCGGTTCCATGCGGCATTAACGTCCGTGAATCAAAACACGTTATGAAGTGATCATTATGATACGTATAAATAAAATTCACATTTTCCACCGCACGTAAGAATGTACATTTTCTTAAGCTGATCAAGTGTGAACGATCTAAATTATCGACTCCGAGTAAAACTACATTAAAAATTATATGACAGTTTACTGGGGTAACACGCATTTTGAGTACATCCGAAGATTTTTCTGGATTTTAAAACTTCATGAAATGAGACGCTTTTTAAAAAACATAGCAATAAATTACAAAGTATCCGATTGCGTCAAATGGTACGTATTATTACTTACTATATGTTACCTTAATTCACGTTTTATACTTTATTTATTTTGCTACATATATTTATTTGTTATGAAATACTCCTCAGATATGTCCTTTCAATTATGTATTACAGTCAATCAATGCTGTGCATACAAGCACGTGGGGTTAGTTTAAATTTAGTCCTTGGAGGTAGCACTCATAGTCAGCAATAAACAATAACTTTCAGGTATACCGAAGGGGCGTTCCGCCGAACTTTATGTTAGTCTGATCTAACCTTCATTTTTATGTCAGCGACATGCTGTGAAATGCTTTATTACAGCATAATTAATGATAAAATTCTTATTCCTAAATTCAAGTTTTATTTGCTATTATATTAAATTAATAGTCGTTAAACTGTAAAATAAGGGAAGAAGAATCTAAAGCTTTCCAGCTCGTAAGATGCGATAATTCCTGACGGACGGAAATATTTAGTAAGGAAGCGGTAGTCTGCATCGTACTAACTGCAAGATAATCAAAGATGTTGTGATGACGTATGTTGCACGATATGAAGTAATCTAGGTAAATTTTGATTTGTGACTGATTTAAGGTTTATATTTGGTAAATTTTAAACATGTTGAGTCATACGTAAGTCCGATACTGTAGCAATTAACTTTCTGGTTACAGTTCAGAAAAACTCCAAGTTAAAGGAGCCAAATTATATATTTTTCTAAGTTCCACCGATATCTCTTAATCAAGCTAAAATTTGGCTCTTTGACTGTTCTTGGAGTTTGTACTGATGAATAACATCCTAAAGATTTGCGAAAAAACTGGCCCTATCCCTAAGAATAATACTGATTCCGTTAGCATAATATTCTCTATAAAGAACCAACGTATTTTTTGTCGAATACTTCCGGTATCCTAATCGTAGGATATGATAGGGTTTGAACAAGATTACGAATTTCTGTATAAATTATACTTATTATTATTTCACACATATGTTACAGTTGGATTACTAGTCCGGTGGTAACAAATCCCCATTCCTCTCCAAACAAAAATACACTCAGACAAAATACAAATACCATAAGTTTACATATGTTATTTCCCATCCAAATTATCCAAACATTAAAACAAATTTTAGCCTAAATAAAAATTATTATATTAGTGCTAATGTTTTACACCTGTTTCTGAATTCCTTTACAGTTTTGGTAAGGGTTTAAGTGCTTCTTCAGGCAACATATTCCATTCCTTTATTCCTCGATTGATGAGGGAGTATTTAGCAATGTCTGT
>KZ308457.1:0-102520 GCA_000376725.2 Ladona fulva | reverse complement strand
GAATTTATGCTTGCCTTATTCCTAAAATGATCTAAAACTCAGCTGATGCTTCAAATTATGAGTCTTGCCCTTAACTTTGTGATTCTCTTTCTGATGATACTCATGATGAAATGAAGCTATTGCTTGTCTTGTAAGATAGATAAATGCTGATAAAAGAAAGGTAATGTTGAACATAACCATTTCATGTTTTTAACATAAGTTAAAAAATATTTTAAAATATAATTTATTAAACCTAAACTTCCAGAATTTCAAAACTTTTGAAATAGATATAGTTTGTCACTCTGATAACAGAAATGGTAGTTATAATCATCATCATCGGTCATTCAATCTGTAGATTGGTTGACTGCAGTCTTCCATTCCACTCTTTCTAGTGCTAACCCTACTACATCCTGATATCTCTTCTTTCCTATGTCCTTCTTTATTTGGTCTTTCTCTTGGTGCTTTTCCCTCTATTTTTCCTTCAAGTACGTTCCTAACAAATCCATTGTGTCTAAAGATATGACCAATCTATCTAGTTCTTCTTTTCTGGATGATGCTCCATATTGTTTGAACCTCTTCTATTCTTCTGTATACTTCTTCGTTTCTCACCCTATCTGTCCATTTGATCTTCAACATTCTCCTCCAGCACCAGGTTTCGAAGGCTTCTATCCCTCTCTGATCTGCTTTTCTAATGGTCCATGTCTCTGATCCAAAAGTGCCATGCTCCACACGAATATTTCAAAGAATTGTTTCCTTGTCTGTAATCGTAGATTCTTTGCGCATTACAGTGGCCTCATGAATGCCTCCTTTGCTTGGGCTATTCTTCACTTGATGTCTGTGGTACTTCTTCCATCCCATGTTATGCTACTTCCAAGGTAGGTGAATGACTCAACTTGCTCTAGTTTCTCTCCTCTTAGGGTAATATTTGCTTTCAGTTTCTCTCTTCCACATATTAGGATTTTTGTTTTCTTCCTGTTTACTTTCAAGTTATATCCTTGAAGAGCTTGATCCATTGCATTCAGGGATGACTGCAAATCAACTTCATTATATGCATAGTTTTTTGTAAAGGACTCTCCCATCTTCACTCCTGGAGTTCTTGCATTTCCTTCTTTCTTCCATAATTTCTCTTATCTGCATTGTTATCCATGGACTCTTGGTATCAGTTCTGTTACTCTCACGAGTTGTCCTTCTGCCACTCATATAATTGCTTTTTTCAAGTCATTCCATCTTCCTTCAGTGCTTGTATCATTCTCATTTTCTAGCTTTTCGTTAATGGCCGCAGTGAATCTTTCTCTGGTATCCTTTCCTTCTAGGGCTTTTATATTCCATCTTGGTTCACATTTCACTCTCTTATCTTTTTATGGTGTAAACGACTCTCCATGACTATTAAGTTGTGGTCACTATCTATGTCTGCACTTGGATAACTCTTGCACTGTTTCACTTGGTTCTTGTATCTTTGCCTAACAATGATATAATCATGTAATAATAATATAATAATCAATCTGGTATCTACTATGTCCCCTGGAATCTTCAATGTCGATGTTGTTCAAAGAGTGTGTTCGCTATTACCATCCCCTTTTCGTTACAGAACTCCACTAGCCTTTCTCCTCTGGCATTTCGTTTTCCCAACCCAAACTGTCCTATGCTGTTTCCATCCTTTCCTTCTCCAACCATGGCATTCCAGTTGTCAATAATAATTAATTTCCCTTTACTTTGATGGTAATTCTAATAGCTAATTCAATTTTTGGGCAAAACTTTAACTATACTATTAGATGTTTTCATACTATTTTTTAGTATTTTTACTAAGGCATATAATAAAAGCCCTTTACTGAAAAACTTCCCATTATGTTCCTATGGCCTATAGAACTTAACTGGCAGTTACATAGTTCCTGGTAGGATTTCTAACCCAACTGATTCAACCATCTCAGTAAGGCAGCTGTTAATGTGTCTGAGCCTCATTGGAATGCCTATTGAGATAAATAATATCATCTTTAAAAAGCTGTTGAAGACAAAGACAGACCATATCAACTAACTACTCCATGAATTTTGTGCCAGATTGTATTTTTTGTAAGCAGTACTTAGCCAGACACTTGCTCTATTAAGGTAACACATTGCAGTGACAAGAGGAAGATCATTCCACAAAATCCAAACCAAAGAAATCCTACCAGGATTGAAATGGTATTGGAAATTATGGGGATCTGAAATGTTAGGACAATCCTAAGGAAAGGGAATTCAGAAAAAGTGAAGGGCAATTTAATATGCTTGGGCTTTGCAGGGTATGATGGAGAGATGAGGAAACCTTTGGAGTGATGAAGTTTCCATACCCCAATTTTGATAGGGGATAGCTCTAAGCAGTAAGTGAGGTTACAAAAAGCATCAGTGTATCTTTTCTTTTACTATTTATAAGGAAAGATGGACAAAAGGGTACCTAAAAAGGACTTTTCATCAGAAAGCTTGAGAATAGGGCCCGATTGGGAAAAATATTAGTCAGGGACTGGATTAATCTTTCAACTAGCAACAAGAAATCAGAACATAGTAATAGCCATCAATTTAGAAGGGGATAACTGCAAAGGAAATAAAATCTGAGCCAGTAAACATTATTATACTCCACATATGTAAGTGATTGGATGTAGATTTGTGTTAGGTTATCTATGACCAAAGATAGTAGAGTGAAACTGAAAAAGCAATGACATCCTAGATGAGTTTCTTAAAATCCTTGGGGCACGGAAATAGCTCTCTAAGCTCCTTGTAGGGAAGTTCATGATAAAGAGATAATAGACTGGATAAAAGTTTCTCATACCTGAAAGCCAACCTTTAAATACAATATTTCCACAAAAAAATCTGGATTGGACTCGAGGGAATCACTATTCACACATTGCTTTAGAAATTAAGTACATAAAAGAGATTTCAAAGCATTTGGGTTCTCAACCAGCTGGATGGCCCAGTAACTATTGTTGATGTGCATACGTTTATCAAGAAGTACTATTTAAAATCGAGCAGCTTATTACAAAATTTTGCATAATTATGTACACTATAATAGGAGTAATGTAAACTATAATTTTAAACTTTTTTCTTGTTATCAGCATAATATTCTTAAAATAAAAGGCCTGAAATGCATTTGGTTTTCTGTTGCTTTGTATCTTATTGTTAGTCATGTTTGAATTAAACAAAAATGGACTTTTGCAACAGCAATGTCAACACATGCTAGGTAAATATTCTATTTCAACAATTTAATAGAATCTGTTATGAATTTACATCATTTACAATTTTCCTGGGGAAGTGTCATTTTCATGTGTCAACATTATCTTCATCAATACATCTCTGATGAAGAAAAACCTTTCAAACTAATCCAACTAAACCAGTTTATCTAGAAAACCATTCAATAGTCCAAATTTCACAAAATTGAGGTAAGAATGTAGGAGAAGGGTGAAAGCCTATTGAAACTTGTACTTATTGCTGCCCAAGCACATCTTTGCCACCTTGAGTGCGAATAAATGTTTCCCTTTGAATACGCAACTCAATTTTGGCAATCAACACTTGTTCTAATCACAACAGATAGCTGGGATAAAACGTGCCAAAAATCTAAGGAATAAAAAATTGGACTACTTCCTAGAATTGTATAGAGGTTTTCAAAATAAGTCTCAAATGCATACTGAAACTCAAACAATAGAAAAATGTCAAAAGACAAATCTATGTTAACCAGCCAAAATAATCAGGGTTTACTTATCAAAAAGATGGATAAAAATAGAATTTTAAGTCAAATTTATGCAGTGTGACCTACTACAAGTTATCTATAGCAATTCAAAGGCTCATAAGTAGATTGAAAAATGCTACAATAAAAGGTACCTTTTAGTATATTGCAGTTTCATTTTTAGAAAGGGACTAAGGACATAATGGGGATGTACTCATCAAACAAAACCTTGAATTTAGATAGAAAGATGGACACTTATGGCAAAGTTATGCTCATGTAGGCCTCTCTCTGTCTTGATCTTTTTGTTTTATTTGTAACAGGTTAATAAAAAGGAAAGCTTAAGGTGAGGGAAAAAATCTTACTGAGTACTTATATGTATGATTTGTTAACTTTAAATAGGCTTTAGGATAAGAATATTATATGTATGAATTCCAGACCATTAGTAAAGAGTAGGCTTCTTAGTTATGTAGTAGTATTGTCTAGGAAAAAGTGAACAAGTAAAGCCATAGAATGAAAAAGATATGGTTCAAAGACTCACTGTAATACTTATTCTAACCTTGAGAAAGATCTTATAATGCTGCATCATAATTTTTAGACAGTTCCAGAAATGTTGCAGTATTTAGAATTCAGTGGCTTTTAGGAATGCCTTTTCAAATTTGAATATCAAGGAACATTCTTTCCCAAACCATACTGAGGTTCATTAATTTACATACCATATGGTTTACTGATATTTTTAATACATTAATTTATGGGTAATTGTTGATGAATAAATCCACTATTAGTGTTCCACAAGACATCTGGAATGAACAATGCACAAAATTAACAGTGGTAGAGCAATTCAGAGAGGTTTAAAGAAATTTCTTTTTGCTGGCTAGATAAAGTTAGTAAATGTAAAAATGTGAACTGAAGGTTGGGGCAGAAATTAATAGATGGAAATCTTACACCTAACTTATGGTAGGTAAAAACTAGGATGAACATCAAAATAGCAGAACCTACCATGCTAAGTAATTATCATGGAAGCAGATGAGTGAAGTCAATACATGGATTGTTTAATTCATGCAAATATTTGCCATTTGCACTCTATATCATTATAACAGTAAATCGTTCAGCTGGATCTTACATTTAATAAATTTATACATTAATTTCCTTGTTTTATGTGATTCTCAAACAGTTCACTTCAATCATAAATACTATTACCCTTTACACAACACATCTTAGTAGCAATAAAAACAACATTTTATGTTACATAGCCAAAAATTTATTGAACTTAGATGGTAAACAATTATCTTTACAAGTAGACGCAGCTCAATAGTTCCTGAAAATAAGAAAAATACTTTTTAGTAAAAGAATCCAATAACATACGACAGAATTTTAGCCAAAAGAGCCAGTTTACAAAATTTCTAAGTTATTTCCATCATTCAAGAATAGGCTAATAATATTTTATTATCTATGAATTAACAAGTATTAAATCTAAAGAAATATAACCTGAATGTTGAAAATGTAACAAACAATGAAATTGACCATAATGCTTGTTTAATTTACAGTAATGCTTGTCATAGCGTATTTAAATATAGTTTGACAAATTGATATCAAAATTCGGACACACTTGGCAACAGATTTAATCAAAATTCTAATAATCACGAAACTACTTCAGTAAATTTAGCCAAGCATTAACCTGGTAAATGAAGATCAAATCACACTGCAAAGATAGTATTTCGAAAAATTGGTCTTAAATTTGTTTAACCCCTAATCAGAGGTGATAGAATAACTACGCTAAAGAGAACTAGCGTAGTAATTTCAGAAGCTACGTGAATACCACGTCCCTGACATTTCGGAATTATTCATTTTTCACAAAATTTCGCTGGTAAAACTCCTTCGTAAATGCATTTCACATGAAGCAATAGTTTCAAGATTGGGGTAGATTTAGATACACATCTTTCTTGAATACCGAAACAATCAACAAAACTATCACAATAGGATACGCAGGAGAATCTACAGATTTTGCATAGAACTTACTTGGCAAGTACACCGTCCTTTTTCGCTAACCTAACAATGCAGTCATCTGATTCACCCTAAAATAAAATAAAAACATTTAACAAGAAAGTATGATACAAACGGCACGGCTACATTCAGTTCCGCAAAATATATTCCAAAGTTTATACAACAAATAGGCAAATTTTGAGAAAATACCGTAACATTAAACTCACCATTCTTCTGATTGCACCGCAAATAGCGTACATCTTGTAGGTTTCCGTCATTCTTCCTGTATTTGGATCAACATCGGCAATGTTTATTTGGATCGATGCATGGTCTTTAGCATGGATAATTCTATTACTAGCCGAGCTGAAATGAAAAATTTTATTAGGGACAATTTCGAAAGGTCATTCAAATTAAAAAGCGTGGGAAAGAAAAGCATGCAACCTAAACCACGTGTATACTAAACACACCATTTCCTAGGGCAGTACAAGTCTACAAACTCGCCGGCGTCGTTCTCCATTTTCGTTCAATCTAAAAGGAATAATTCAGATATAATGAATACAATTCTACGAACCTCTTTTTTACAAAATACGAAAATCATAATTTCTTACCTACGTTGACAAACGGAACACAATGAGAAAAGAAGAATGGCGAACGGGATTATGGGACAGATGATGAAAAATACAGCGCCTCTGTCTGATACTAAACAAACTAAAACACGTCATAATCGTTTCTTACAGGCGGTAACTTTGAGCGAAGGGAATGCGAGATGGACATGACATGGAACACGTCTAGTGTTTTATGTTTGGATATTAATTTTTAAAGAAATTCACATATCAAATACTTATATGTTTTATTATGTATTTAAGTGTGGTAGGAAAATTTCTGCTAATTGGTTAGCCGAATATCTAATTAACATGGTAAATGCTTGGCTAAAATTTGTTAGTTACATATATGACATTAAAAACTGTTAACTTTGCCTAGATATAACATTATTATATAGCATTACTACCGTCAGTGGTTTTTCGTATGTAGTATGAATAAACTAAGGACCTGTAAATTGCTAATTTCTCTTTAATGCTGGGAAGTATGCTGTCCTTTTTCACAATGCAAATGTAATCAGCAGTTGTAATTTAAAAAATTATAGAATCGGAGAGGCATAGGCCATTATAATTCTTAACTCTAAAACAATGCACATATATATAGTTTATTTCTTGAATAATTCATAAAATAAATTTTGAAATACAGTAAAACCTCTTTAACACATAGTCGGTTAACGCAAATTTCTCCACAACACGAACTCAAATTGTGGTCCCGTCACAGATACATAGCGTCATATGAAATTTTATTCATTTAATACGAAATTCAGTTAGCGCAACATTTAAATTAATATCTCAGTATTGCACTAAGGATTGCTTGCTAAAAGCAAACTATGCATTCACAGAAGATAGCCATTCATTGTGCATAGCTTAAAAGGCTTTAGAAAATTATTGTGTAGTCAGTCAGTCATATATCAGTTGTATTTTGCATACTAGTCTTTGAAAGGCAGTAAGAGCATCCTCACACCAGCTTACAAGCTACTACATTCTGGATAGAACATATTCCTACCAAACTTCAACAACAAACTCTAAACAATTCTCAAAGTGTTCTTGAAAAACTCCAAGTATTTATTTTAATAGAAGTTTTTTGACGATTCTGAGCTTTCATCAAGGTAATTGGAGTGCTTTGACTGTTCTTAGACCCTCCTAAAGATAAATAGGAACAAGAAGTTTGAATCACTCATCAGAATCCCTGCTTTTTGTCTGTATAAAAATTACCCAATGGGAAAAGATTTACCAGGGAATTACCATCATGTCACTTGGGAAACATTTTTGGGAACAAGGATAGGGTAAGCAATATTGAAGTTAGAATCTATAGGAAGACTTTTAAAGAGTTCAAAAATTTTATTTAGGTTGGTTGTTTTGTCACCTTGTACTGAACTCTCTAAAGTACTGGAGGGTCTGAGAAATGCCAGATAGGTCTCAGTACTCAATGAAGGCAAACACCCTACCCTCACCTCCTCGTGGTAGAGAGTAGGCAACGCATAACTAAATATGTTCATGGCTAACGAGGGAGGGGGACCGAATTGCCGGTATAAGCATTCTATCCCATTGAAAGATGGATACGGGCACCCTCTTGTCCCGGAGAGGAGAAATCCCCTCCAAAGACAGAAGAGCCAGGCAAATGGCCAAAGGCATAGGATGCAAAAGGTAATGGAAACCCATTGCATTAAAGATCCACAGGATGTTCCTCGTTCCATGGAACTGAACATAACCAGGCATGGCTAATCCTGTAATGAAAGATTCCGGAGGTGAAACTTACCCAAATTTGGATCTCTGGGTGGGTAAAATTTCAGGAAACCCATGGAGCTTCAGTAAATAGACTAAGACAACCAAAGTTAAAACCAAAGATAGGACAAGAAATTCAACTAATAATGAAATACGAATTGGCACATGGAATGTAAGAACATTGAACAAGAAGGGAAAACCAGAGAATTTAAAGAGAGAAATGGAAAGAAACAAAATAGACGTTCTTGGATTAAGTGAGATGAGATGGGAGGAAGAAGGGGAAGTGATATTAGATGGGTACAAGATGGTACCCATCTAATACAATACAAAGGAGAGAGTAGCAAAACTAGAGAAGTTGGTATAATGATGAAGAAAGAGATAGATATTTGTGTTACTAAAGTGATCGCCATTAGTGAGAGGGTGATAGCGGTCAAAATAAGGAGCAAACCAGTAGATACTCTAGTCATTCAAGTATACATGCCCACGTCAGATGAAAAGGATGAGGAAGTGGAGGTAGTGTATGAACAACTATCCCAGGTATATGAGGAGAATGGAAAGGGAAAGGTGAGAGTTGTGATAATGGGGGACTGGAATAGTGTCATAGGTAAAGGCAGAAGAGATAATGTGGTGGGGGAATGCGGTCTGGGGAACAGGAAGGACAGAGGAGAGAAAATGCTGGAGTTCTGTGCAGAGAACATCCTATGGGTGGTAAACACATGGTTTAGGAATCACGAGCAGAGGTTGTACACCTGGAAAAGTCCTGGGGATAGAAATAGATACCAAATAGACTTTATTTTAGTTAATCAAAGATTTAAAAATCATGTTAAGAATGCCAAAACCCTTCCAGGTGCTGATATAGACTCAGGCCACAACTTATTAATTGCAGATCTGAAGACAAAACTGAAGCACATGAAAAGGAAAAGAAGGGCAATAAAACAACTGCACATAGGTCAAAGAGTTGTGGTAAGGATAGAGAGATATGAGACAAATGAGACGTCTATAGGAAGAGGTATGAGACAAGGGTGTTGCCTGTCCCCAATTTTATACATATATGGTGACAAACTGATAGAGGAAGCCTTGGAAAGGATTGGAGGGATAGTTGTAGGAGGAGAAAGAGTGAAGACAATTAAATATGCCAGACAATTATATATGACCAGGCTATAATAGCAGAGAGTGAAGAAATGTTACAAGAAATGATAGAGCAAATCAGTAAAAAAGGAGAAGAATATGGAATGAATATAAACATCGAAAAATCAAAGGTGATGAAGGTGTCAAGAAAGGATGGGCCAGTAAAAATTAAGTTGAACGGTAAGGAATTTGAGCAGGTACAAACCTTTAAATATCTGGGAAACACCATCACATCTAATGGCTGTTGTGTACAGGAAATAAGAAGTAGAATTGCTCAGGGAAAGGCAACATTCCAAGAGATTCAGGAACTTTTGACAGCTAAGATCATCAAGATGGAGTTAAGAAAAAGATTTGCAAAGTGCTTTATGTGGAGCGTTGTATTATATGGATCTGAAACATGGAAGTTGAGAAAGAAGGAAGAGAAATACTTGGAGAGTTTTGAGATGTGGCTATGGCGAAGGATGGAGAAGATAAGATGGACAGACAAGATTGGAAATGAAGAGGTACTGAGGAGGGTTGGAGAAGAACGAGACATCATGAAAAGTATAAGGAAAATGAAAGCAAGCTGGATATGCCACATATTAAAAGCAGACTGCCTACAGAAGAAAATTTTTAAAGGAAAGATAAATGGGAAAAGAGGAAAAGGAAGGAGGTTTGGAATGCTAAGCGATTTGAAGATGGGAAGGAAATATCAAAATGTGAAACAGGATGTACAGGATAGAGATGCCTGGAGACAGCAGTGCTGTTGAGACCTATCCTAGGACAGAGTTACAATGATGATGATGATGACTGAAGGAAAGGGTCTGTTCATAAAAAGCTGCATGGCTATTAGAATATGTTATGTTTCGTGTAAAAATAAGTAAATGTGTGCAAATGAGTATGAATCTCTACACATTGGACAAAGTGGACTGCAGAGCTTGTTTTTAGAAGAGAAGAGAAGTTTTTCAGTCCTTATCAAATTGACTAAAAATATGTTAATTTATATTTACCATAAATAACTTATATTAGATGATACATTTGATGTTATATACATAAACAGGAAATAGGCTACTACTTCTATGGCAACCTACATTGAAAGCAAAGAAGCTGCCCAAACAAATCATAATTTGACATCATACCTACCATTTGTCAGTGGAATTTTTTAAAAGCTTTTGCTTAGACATATGCCACATGGCTGTTTATATATTTACAGTCTTATTGTAGTAGTATTGTTAAAAGTGCTTCGACAGCTTAGGTCATTTTGCATGTGGGCCCCCACCGGGAATCGAACCCGGTACCGCTTTCATTGAAGTCGAATGCGTTGCCTACAAGGCTATCAGGAGCCCCTACAGTCTTATTGTTATGATTTTCAGGTCGACTGAAATTTTCAAAAATAGTATCCGAATACTTGCAGCAGATTTGAAATCAAATCAAATCCCAAAGTTTTGTAGGTAACTAGAAAGAGATTCTTCTTTGGATAACAGAATGCTAGAGTATGGGAAATATGTCTCCTGATATTATACTGTTTTAATACATACCAAAATATTGCCTCAAGTTAGTTGTAGCTGCCCTGAACCTCATAATAATTTGTTTAGTTTATCATCAGAATAAATATAAGTAAGTTAGAAGCAGTTAAGGATAGAAAATAGATGTTAATAATTTTCAAGCTAAAAAGTTAACAAAGAAAGTATTTATGTAATAGGACTTAATTATTTCTTTAGTTATTGAGTTTTTTGAAATATCTTTTATATACATAAATAACTCACTTTGACATTAACGAAATTTTTACTTCAGAGAAAGATAATGATACTGAAGATTATTTCAGTGGCAATCTACCACAGTTAAGAAATTTTTCCCTTCAAAATACTGCTAAATCCAGCCCAGTAATCTTTAGAAGAAAAGTTTCTGCTTTAAAATACTTACATCAAAATTGAGAATCTACGGGTAAATTGAATCTGCTGCCTTCTACTTCATTTACAGTAAACAAAATGTACTTTTAAATAAAAACATTTTTAGCCATACACCTTTGTGATAAAAAGGAAAAAAAAATCAGTAGGTGAATGAAAACCAAAAATATTTTATATTGATGATTTTTTCTCCAATACAAATAGTTGTCATGAAAGGAGATATATCTATTAATGCAAAAATCTTGTATGAAAGAGCTGAATTATTAAGTACCTTAATATGAGCACCTAAAACTTTTGCAGGTAAGTATTACGTGCAATGAAGAAAAACAGCAGTCTAGGTAAACAACTCTGATTGGGTGGTACTTTGGAGACATTTAGCAACAAAAAAGTGGTCTTCAAGCCTTAACTCATAATTTAATGAGAACATTTACATTTTTATATATAAGAAGTCTCAAAACTTACTCAAATACAGTACTCGACAAATTTAAAATTTTTTATGGTTTAATGCATGGCTGTAATGTAGATTTAGTACCTGGTTTATAGTAAAAAGCTTTGCAAGAATATGGTCATACGAATATCATGGAAAAGTAAAATAGGAGAGTTTTTTAAAGTTCAAAGTTCTAATACAAACACCTTTCTTAGTTTTCTTTCAGCAGCAAATTTAGTGGAGTGAAAAAATAGATGGGTTTATTCTTCAATTGGTAACATTTTAAAATAATGTTGAACTGATTTGCTACATTTTTCCCAGCATTGAAAGCATTTTTCAAGAAAAAAGATGTTTTTGAACGCAGAATTTTCCATATTTCCATAATTCCTTGGAATCTCACTTCATGTAAATGTTTGGACATCAAAATTCAATTCTTCGGAATTCACTATCTCCATCCTCCATTGCAATTGGTATGGAAGGACATAAAAGCCAATGATTGCAAATAAGGAAAATTAAGAAAGAAAATAAAAATAATTCAATTCTGGTCAAATTGGATTTTAAATGTTGCTTGATATATTTGGTTCAGATGTTTGGTTTTCTGTTGAATCACAAGAGAGCAGTCCCATCATATTTTGCAGCATTTCCTGTTGATTTTCCTCATCTCCATCTTCATCACACAGCTCTCCAAGGACATAGAGAAGAGCATCATTTTCATAAGTAGGAAAAAAATACCTGAAAAGTATACAAATAGGTAGGGTGAATAATGATGGTATGAAGCTAAATGACTAAATATTCACCACAGAATATTTTTATACTGCATATTTCATTGATTATTATTAGTGGCAGAGACAAAGGGGTAGTCTCCTTCCCCGATTTTTTTCCAAAATAACAAATAAATGCAACAATACTTAGTGAAGTATATGAATTATACAAATGATACTAATTTAATATTTTTATTGATATATAACATAATATAGAATAGTTTGATACTTCAGGCATGTTTTAACAGATCAAACTCAAGTGTGTAAATACTCTGTTTCTCTGAAATTCTATTGTCAACTTGGGGGACCATCAAATTACAAGGCACCACTACACACCACTATATATTTTCCATTGTAAGTAGTTCAAACTATTGCATTTTAAATAATTAAAACAGTTTGAAGTATCACAGTCAACTAGAGATACCTCACTCTATCAGCTAATTTCTATCAAACTGTAGTAGGGTAAATAAGGGATGTTAAAGAAACAAGGTAGAGTTTGATATGAATAAGAATAAATCTTCTAAAAAGAATTCTTAAACAGTCATTTCCAACAAAAAAGGAAAACTTCTTAATAACTGCACAATAGAAAAAGAATATTTTTACTGAGATGTATTTTTATGAAGAACAAAAAAAATTGGATTTAATTCAACATGCAAGGAAGATAGGAGAAAGGTAATTGAGGAAAAAAAGCCGGGATGACCACAATCACAGTGATTGTATGATGATATTTACATTCATTTATAACACAGTAGGCCAGAGCCATGCCTAGCCTATCTGCCTCCCGGGTGCGAACATAATTTGCCACCCCTTAAAATTAAATGCCAAATCCACACATTTCCTTATTTTCAGGTAAAAATTATTTTGTAAGACTTTAAAAAACCAGTGTTTTATGACTTTGCTCCCCATCGTGACCCTTGCATTGGTAAAATTAATTGTGTATATTCCATAGGCTGACATAATGAATTTTCATTTTGAGTCAATAATTCACATTACTTTTGATTATCATTACCTTAGCAGCAACAGTCTCCGGAAGTGTCAATAAAAAACACAATGCTATTTGCAAATTAGGATGGACTATGATCAAATCTATAGTAAATACATATTCCAAAATCTGAAGAGGATTTATTCCTGATACCAGAAAATCTTTTACTGATTCCAATTCTTCGATTAAATCCTCTGTACTAATATTCCTTTCTTGTCTTGAGTTATCCATGATTCTTTCCAAATGTTTGCCGATCTTTAATTTCACATTATAATCTTTCCTAGTCATGTGTATTACAGAGAAAACAAGAAATGTTTTTTTCAAATAATAGTAATAATGGTTGGCTATGCTTCTGTTGCTGCCCTTCAGATGCTGCAACCCTTGCACCCATAGGCTCTGCAGTAGGCCACCATTCCAACATGTTATTAACAAATAAGGTATCACATTTATGAGACAGTAGGATCTATATCAAGGAATTTCAGTTTGATCTGTCAATAGTCCAAAATATACAATCAAGTTATCCTGATTATTTACTTTCATCAAAACTGCCAAATGACTTGTCTGCATTCTATTTCAATGCTTTATTTAAATAATTTTCAAGCACTGAAAGTAAAATGTAGACAATTTCCTACAATTACCTAGATTCTTCAAAAGATGAATTAATTGTTTTTTATAGCAGCAAGTGTCTGTAGTGTATTGTACTGAAGGAGTATCTGTACTTTAAAACAGGATATTTCATTATACTCACTCAGGCCAATCCCATAACTTAGGGTTTGGGCATGCAAAATGGCTGGCTTCAGTCATATGTTTAAGTAATGCCTCCCTCTTTGCTTCTTCTTCCTTCTTTCCACCTTTCACATTTACAGCACTCCTAGCATTTTGTTTGCTTCCAATAGATTTCATCCCAATATCCTTTTGAGCTTCACTCCCTGGCCAATCACAAACTATGCAACATCCTTCTTGAACTTTGCGACGGATGCAATTCACAACCTTTATCTGAAGTAAAAACATATAGAACCATCATAAACAAGATATCATCATCATCAGCCATTTTCAATCCGATGTCGGATGTAGGCCTCCCCAAGCGCTAAACTAGATATATTTATTTAGATACACCACAAAAATTCCATTTAAATGGATTTGCATGTAACGTGATACTTTGTTTATTAAATGCTGAGTAAATTTCACGCCAATAATACATGGAACAGTGAATACAATTATAAATCAAATACAAAAAATATTCGATATTTAGAAAGCTAATAGAGAAACTGAGACTACAAAATGATAATGAATAGAGACAAAGTTGTCACTTGAAAATTTTAAATTTAATTAAAAGAAGCACTAGTATGCTAAGATACCGTATTTACTCGAAAATAATCGCCCCCTTTGTTATGGGTTGACAAATATAGGAAAAAAAACTAGTACGCAAATATAAGTGTGCGTGAAAAGTAAACTATGCGAATATAATCACCCCCTCTGTTTTAGTACGAAAATTTCGGAAAAAGGGGCGGTTATATTCAAGTAAATACGGTAAGTATATTACACTATTTCCCTCAGCAGAAAGAGATAAAATCAACACATATGTTGATACATTTTGAGAAAAGGAAAAGTTTTAAAGAGATTAGTTATTGCCATTTCTTATGATAATAAAGAATATTGGGAATTTTTGGAAATTTAAAACTATGTCACAAGATGCAAGTGCAAAATAATCAACCTATTTCATTAAAATAATCAGTTGGCAGAGAAGTCATTCTAAAGAATGATAGTGAAATTAATTTTAATATGAAAAATTACTAATGATCTTTACAGCAATGCCAAATACTACATGAAGGAAGCACAAGTGTCACTGAAATGAAAGATTACCATGGAGTAGAAGCGTTTATCTTCCAAGTTAAGCAGATCAAAGCCACAATGATCTTCTCTCATGTGGGCAATGACTGACACCAAATCTGCACCTTTCCATGTGCAGAAGAGACAATGAACTTTATTCTCATTTTGGGCATCGTCATCCTCTTGCCAATCTGACCAATCACCACAAGCATCAAGACTCACTTCTTCATCCTCCGACAAATTAGATGACTTGAAATCCTCTTCGTAATCCTTTTCACTCTATTAAAAATATTTTTCTTAGATTTTCTGCAGCTAAGGGGCTAAATAGCACTGTATATNATAAAACTTAATAATTTGAAACAGACAATACACAAAGTTTTATCATTCTAAAGGTAAAATTCATCAATATCGTATTAGTAGTAGTATTGTTAAAAGTGCTTCGACAGCTTAGGTCATTTCGCACGTGGGCTCCCACCGGGAATCGAACCCGGGACCGCTTTCACAGAAGTCGAACGCGTTGCACAATTGGCTATCCGGGAGCCCTTCATCAATATCTATTTCCTAGATAGATAGATAGATAGATTACATGTAATCCTTCTCTGTAACACAGTTTCCAGACAAATGAATCAAGTAATACTATGACTGGAAATTAAGCTATCCTCTAAGTAACATTGAAGAACTTTCAGTGTTTTTAAAATAATGATACAAACATCAATATCCAGGTAAAGCTCCAAATGTCTGTTGAAGTGGACCTTTTAATATAACCTGGATTTATGTTTTGTATGACATTCTAATATCAGCACTCTCAGAATTATCAGGAAACAGGAAAAATACATCAAACTGCTGAATAGGGCATCAAGCAAAGTGACTGTGCATAGCTTGTCATCAAGACAATGAGGTCCTTCCTCATTTCCAACCTTCCTTTATTAGTTTAAAGAGAATTTGTTTAAACATTTTGTCCAACAACAATATTCTGCGTCTAATTGCAATAATACTAATTTCTCTCTGAGTCTTGAACGAATTCTGCTCAAAGATGAATTTTTTACCCTTTCTGCTTTAGAATTATGCTAAAAGAAAGAGAAAACAAAATTCTTCATATCCCTTGAGATGAGTAAGCAAGAGAAATATCGAAGAAGTGTTTAGAATAGCCATGAGTAAACGGTCAGAGCTCAAAATTAATTGTGAAATGAAGCAGGATAAGAGTGCGGCAGCTTACATTGCAACTAAGTACTCAGCAATGCATCAAAACCAGATACGCTAGGGTGGAAATACAAACATCCAGTGTTTTTCAAGTCAAAAATCCTTGCACATATGGCATTGCACTAAAAGACAAACTGGAAGCTCCAGATTACCGATTTCTGGGTGGATTATCATTGAGAATTTTCAACTGTGATAAAGAAGTATTACAAATACTGAAAATATGTTTATGAAGGCAATTTGAGGAAGAGGGAAGAGAGGGCAGAAGCGCAAAAATAGCCTGCCGATAGATCGGCCCGTGGCATTTTTTGCACATACCTCATGGGCCTAAAAGGGTTGGTTCTCTCTAGTTTTTCACATAAGTCGCTTATTTTTGTGATTCGAATTTCTTGGTATACTCCCAAATATTTTGACAGTAAAATCTTATCAAATATACATCGTTATTCCAATATAAACGTACAGGATAAGAATTCGGAAGGTAAGGAAAGGAAAACTTACAAATTTGAAAGGTAAGTAATAATAATAATAAAACAGCATATCATCGAATGGTACTGAATACTGTAGAATATTCGTTTATTATTATGAATTATTATTAACACCCAGAAATAAGCAAGAAAAAGAAGATAGAGGAAACAGAAACAAACGTAATTTTCCCAGAATCTGATTCAGAATATGGATCTGACTTCGATGATGATGAACCAGCAGGATCGTCTGAAGACGAAGAAAAAAGTGAAGAGATCCTGAAAAAAGTGAGAGTCCTGCGGCGTGTCCAGTATCAGGGACATACACCTAGAATAGATTTCCATTTCTGACTTCGAGGGATGCACAGTGTCATTGGCTTAGAAAACTTAGCCCCAGTTGAGTGTTTTCAAAGTTTTTTTCCAATAAAATTTTTGAAATTACTGCCAAAGAAACAAATAGATATTCGAAAGATAGCATTGCTGAGATGGGATCCCTTTCCCATTATTGAGGTTTTTGCAATGGAAAGATGTTTTGGCAGATGAGATTCAACCTGTCGTAGCTGTTGAAATAGGTATGTGGTAGAGCATAAACCGTTACTTCCAGTCTACTTTCAAGAATCGTTTTGGCTCTTCCAGACACCAGGATTCAATGAATTAATTAATTTAGGAATTTCAAACATTAAATGTAGATTTTTATTAGTGATACAAGAAGCTTAATAAAGACAATAATTTCTTAGAATCACAGCTAGATTGGAATTAGGAATGGAATGGAGTTGCTCAGACAGGTTTTTAATAGATATACTTTAAATTCTTAGCTAGTGAAGTCTTTTCACCACTTCAATCCTCCCCACTCCGCTAAACTTTTTGTAGTATAAATTGAAGAGAGGGATGCATAAACAACAGGGGCGCAGCAACAACCTCAATAAAAATTGAATTATAAAGTACCAGTCCAGGATAGTTGGAAGAAAGGTGGTTCTGGAGAACTAAATATACGTTTTAACAGATTATTAATAAGTTTTCAGTGATTTGTAAAGAATATAATGAAATATTGAGTATTTTAGAAATGTTGTGCAAGGTTGCATACCGACTAGGGAGATCATCTAATTATTCATTATCGGAAGCTACCTATGAGCCAAAAATACTGAAAATACATGCATACCTATCATATAAAGAAGTAAGAACAAAAAATTTACCTAATTTCAGACTCATTTTTTCATGGATATTTGACATCTAAAGTGGCATAGGTGTTTTTTTCCTTGACACACTTAAGGGTTAAGCATAAGCAATAAGGGGGTTTTGCCTTTGGTATTGAGTCAAAATCGAACAATATTTTTATCTCTATTTGTGTGTAAATATTTGTATTGAGAATAGAGTAGCTGATATTAACACAATTTTCCAACAAAATTGGATAACAACCATTTCTTAAGGCCAACTCTTAAAATTATAGTCCTTTAGGTTCATGTTAACAAGGTTTTACTGCATTTTGGATTGAAAATGATTTCTATACCTGGATATCATGCCAATCCTTGCCTCTTTCAAGATAGTTCACCACATAGAAACGATCATATGATGAATCTTTGGGATTCACTCTCTTATGCTGTTTCTTTCGCATATGTTCTTTGAGAACAAACCAATCAATAAATTTCTTGTGGCAGTAAATGCATAGCATTCTGAAAAAAAGGAAGAAAGGATTAAGAAAACCAGGGCAATAAGGTTCAATGATATAATAAATTGTCTTACAACCTGCGATGAATTGATTATGCATAAAAAAGTAGACAAAATAATTATTATATCATTAACTAAAACTATTCAAACAACCAATGAATAAAAAGGGAAAATGTCAAAGAAGTTACATAATTTTGCTAAAAAGGATTGAGCTCATGAATGAAACAATGATTATAGAGAATTAATTTTACTGCTCATCATTCTTATCATGACTCTTGTGAAGCTAAATGTCAGTCAGCACAATCCACAAGCCCTGTTAAGGTATGCTGAATGCCTTGTAGCTACCCCATTGCCATGTCAAAGTTCAATAACTGATCCAATAAATTTCTTTAAACACGACCTACATTCAGGAACCTCCAGGAATAAATTTGTATTGAGTCACTCCACATAGCTACATATTAAATAAAGATTATGAGGCTTTCCAACAATGTGACATGTATGTAGCAGAAGTTTATGCACTGCTTTCAGTTATAGGTGTAAACACATTCTTATTATAAATTTATTACAGTTATCTACATGAAAATTAACTCCCCTGAGAGTATACTTCTTATACTTACTGATCAAGTTTGCTTTGAAGTTTATCTAACATAGCATCAATAAATACTAAATTATGTGGATGACCCAACTGAAGATTGTGGCCAGAGCTGAGGTGCTTCAGAAGTTCTACTCGACTTCCTTTCCCTTTAAATCACAGAGAAAAAGTATATGAAAAGAATAAACATGGAAATGAAGAATAGGGCAAATAACAGAAAAGATGGAAAGGCAAACCGTTTAAGAAGATTGAACTTTTTTTGATCAATTCCTATGAATGACAGAAAAATAAATACTTAACCTGGAACTTGAAGTAAAAAAGCTATAATGAAATGAGAGAAATTTAATATTTTCTACTGAATAAAATATAACACTTCACTTAATAGAAGTCAACAATTTTTTAAATTAACATAAGGTAAATCTATCCCAAAAAAAATAATTTTTATTATATACCCACAGGCTATCTGTGAATTATCCTTATTCCTTTTTGAAGTATTTAAAGTGACCTTGCACAAATAGCAATTGTGAAAATTAGATACCAAACGTAATTATTCCATTTTTATTTCCCAAATTTATATTTACCAGAAAAGGAATCTTTGCAGAAAAGACATGTTCTCTCAAAGGAATCATCTGTTCTTTCCCACTGCTGCCACTGGAGCACCCATTCCTAAAGGGAGATTTTTAATGAACAAAATAATTAATTAAACCATGAAAATTTTTGGAAATTAAATATGTATTTTGGAAAATCATTTGGAGATGATAACTATGAGGGTAGTCCCAGAAGTACACAAACTGATGTATAGCTGGAGGATGTGATTTGAAAAAAGTTACTACGGTCGAAAGTACCAACCTTAAAAAGCTTAAGTCTGAAGTTTCAAGGCCCTATGTTGTTTAGTATTTTTTTGATAGCCAGCAATAGTGAATGCTCTCAGTGGATTTGTAAACATGGAAAAAATTGGTCATTGTTATGTGATAACAATACTTTCATTTCAAAGGTCTCAGTCCAACCAATACCAAAGCTGAGCTATGGGACTACTCTGGGGAAGTCTGCTTCTTTTACAACAATAAAATATTGAGTGGCAGTGTTTGAACAGGTCGAATGAGCTGCCAAGACAAACTACGCAGTGGTCGACCAATTGAGGTGACCATGCAAGAAAAGGAGAAGAATAATCACAAATTGTTGTAGGATGACTGTCAACTGAAAGTGTGTGAGCTAGCAGACATGGAAGACATTTCAAAAAGTGCTGTTCATAGCATATTGCCAGGAAATTTGGACTTGAAAGAGCTGAGCACAAGATGGGTAATGAGTTTGCTCTCAATGGAACAAAAACAGCGTTGTGAGGATGTTTCAATCGAGTGTTTGACGATGTTTCTCAGCATTAAAACTGGGTTTCTGAATCAATTCTTAACCAAGAATGAAACATGGGTCCATCACTTCACACAAAACAATGGACTGTAAATGTAAATGTGGTAAAAGATTTGCTGACAATGAAATGGTGGAGTCTGCATTAAATGGCTATTTAGAAGAGATTAACGGTTCTCACTATAAACAGGATATCCAAGCTATTAAACTTTGCTGGAAAAAATGCATTGAGCTAAAAGGAGACTATGTTGAGGAATAAAGATATTTTTTCCAAATTTTTTGTTTTTTCTTTGTTAGGTTGGGTACTTCTGGAACTGCCCTATTTGAGTAAAGTTTTAATCTTATTATATCTACCTTTCCTCAGTATTTAATGAGATTATTGGCATTATAAAGCAATCTTAAATAAAATAAAAATATTTATACATCTCCTTACTCAAGAGTAAGGAGATGTAAGGAATATGAAGTTCTTTCTCTAATCGGGTTCACATAATCATGGAAGTAGCTTATTTGCCACTGGTGAATGCCATTTAGGGATCAATTCCCAACAGGAGTGTCCTGGCTTTCAAAGCAATTTTAAAATACTTTTAATAGTCATACAGCGTTACGTATCACTCTATTTGGCATCAAGTTTTTAGTTGTTATTACATATCAAGAAATAGCTAGCAATAATCAATTAATTAATTTAATGAATAATGATGAATAAATTATGCTATTTAGAAATTTATTAATGTTTTATATCTTTTTCATTCTGAAATGTAGAACTGGAATTATACCTGCTTCTCTACACTCATTTTATTTTAATTTTCTAATTATTCATGACACTTCACAGCTGCCTTATAACGCTTAACATTTGATCATTAATAGAGTCCAGATAACTAATAAACCTCTGGGCTTTCAAGTCCATCAAAGTTTTACCTACTTCTTAAAATTTTCTTGTGATTTGTACAATCTGTTTTAAATTCTGATGAAAATGGTTGCAAATGAATAAAGTGAAAATCCTGTTTAGTTATTTAATATAGGCTTTTAAGAATTTTTAGCCTTTCTCCAATTCTCTTATCTAGAAGACCATCATAATTCAACCAATGAAAAAAAAAGAATCCCCAACTTCTATTCTTTTATATAATGGTGCATTTGGAAATTTTTCTTCTGTGAAAGAATTCTTATCTCCTCTTGAAAGTGTATGATTCAGGGTGGGAAGATTAAAAAAACAGTTGCATTCAAACCAAATATTTTCTTTTCTGTTCAAGGAATCTAGAAGTTGGACTTAAATGATTCTGAATGTCCCTATGAGAGCTAAATATTGATGTGAAAATTGACATCCTTGATTCATATTCTAAAAATATGGCAAATTTTACAATAAACATGTGACAAGATAATGACTATTATAACTAATTAATATAAGTTTTGATAAAAGCAAGATTAATAGAACTATATTCAAGAAACTATAGCATACAGTGACCAAGTTGTGTATGTGACAATTTTTTCTGCCAAGATACACCATCTTACAGGAAAAGCAAAATGTTTGTTCATCAAAAAATATACAAAACATGAAGTTGAAGCTGTAAGAAGATTTTTCTACTATTACCCTTCTTCAGTAAAATTTTCCCAAAATTAACCTTGAGACTGACAATAAGCATGACACAAGCATTAGACAGGACAATCAAGATTAATCATGAAAATCAAGCTCAATCTACTTAATTGGTTGTACGGTAATAAGAATAATTTGCTTGATTTTTTGGATAATTTAAGAAATAATTTTTTCCCACTATGGGCAATTTCAGAAAAACAGAATTTTTGACTTTGTCAATTATCATCAACATTATTAGAATTCATTAGACAGTATTAGATCTTATTTATACCTTATAAAATGTTACATTTTAAGAAAGGATAAAATTTGACATTTAAAATATCAACACTTACTAATCTCTTTTTCTGTAGCCCTTCCCTCAATTCCCTGTCCTCAGGAAGCTGATCAGATAGGAGATAATATGAGCCATTGGAGTCTGAAGTTAGTGCATAATCGTTTGGAGCAACATCAATCCCAAAAAAGAATTCTGATGGAGGATTGGAAGCTAACCTAGCCTTCCAATAGGTGCAGTAACTGAAAGTAAAAGAGAAAGATACTTTCCGCCACTTTGGCATAGCTATCCATCAAATCCAAAGTTCTACTGCCTAATTCTAGGAAGTAACTTTCCAAACCTTCTGAATTCTTAATTAGATACATTCGTACCTGATAAGGCTAGGTATATGTTGTGAGTCAGATATCACCAATCTATGTTGAAAAAACATATGCTGTAGTAGAGCTATTTCATTTCCTTCTTGGTCCAATCCAAAGTGTTCATCACAGAAAATACATGGTGCAAGAGGGGAAAGAGATGGAGTCAGCATTGGGTCATAGTTGATTAAGGGCGAGGGCATAGGCCCACCCTTCGTACTTGCGGTGGTTTTTGTTTGTTCATTAGTATTTTGATGTACTATAAAAGAAGTGACAAATGAAAATTGGATGCCTCATAGGCAAATAAATGTGATAGGAATTAACATAAAGGAGAAATCGCTAGCTCACGAACCATACTTCGAATACGTTATGGAATTTGGTGGCTAAGGAGGGATATTATCAGTGTTTTAAACTAGATTAAATACATTTACTACTTTTAATAAGTAAGTATTTGATGTTAAAAACAAGAACATACACTGTGACAAGAGGTCTGCGTTGCTGCTCATATCGCTTCAATACTGTAGAATTTTAAATACTCTTCAATACAGTGAAATCATGTCATTTTTGCATGGTTGGTAAATATTCTACAATAAATATTGTTTGCAGCAGCAATAATAATACACTCTAGCTACATTCTACACGTCTACTTTGGATGCGCTAACAAATGATACACGAAATAGATCAGCCGCTAGTTCCGCTAAATACGAAATGTTTAGAAAGTTGCTGAGTAAATACTAAATTCGTCACAGTTTTATATCACATATTACACGATCAAAGAATGAAAAAAAAACATTTGTGTAATGATTTATGCAGTATTGATGCATGAACCTGTCTGTTAATTTCCCATTCTGTAAAATATTGCTACCATATACCAAAGCGAGATAGTAGATACGTATTCTATACCAAAGTATGACCGCCTGGCTATAAATTATTTCGTCCATTTCAATTAACAACGAAAGCCACCAGTAAAGTCGTATCTCAGGTCCAGACGTAGGCGGTGGTGGAAGAAGGGTGAGCTTATATCGGGGAGCTTGCGAGTTCTGTCGTCCTGATTATGATTTTTTCCAGTCGATCAAAATCAATTAATTCCTACCCAGTGAGCAGATGAAGACGGAGGCGCCGTATGATTCTGAGTTGGGGCACTTGGGTAGAGCCGACACTATCCGATTCAAGTCATTCTTATTTATTTTTTATCAGTCTTACATTAATTCACGATCCCAAACACATCTTTACACTTCCTTGCGTTTCCTTTTCTCACATCTCTATTCTGTTTTCTTTGTTCACTTTTCCCTTCTCTCTCATTTTCCACTAATGCAAATCATTCTTTGTACATCGTCAGTTTTTACTCAAGTGTACGATTCATAATATTCAACGCCAAAAGCAAATCATATCGTGATCCACAATCTCAGTTTCCCTGCTACTGACCCGCAAGTAATCTTTGGAAATCCTTTATTTTGATATAAATGTTTCTTCTTATATTTCTGTTCAAGCTGCATCATTAATAATTAGATTTCCTATAAACTCGATGGCAAAGAAACGCGAAGTGTATCCTGTACTCGCTCCTACCGCTCAAAATTTCACTCTCACGGCAGCATTGTACTGATTATAATGTAAATCGAGAGTTTAAAGCATATTATTTATACTATAAATACAAATTGAAGCCATAAATCCTTGATACTTAACTCAGTATTACAATAATAATCTTTATTACACTCTAGAAACCTCACAGAGCAGTCGGAGAAAATAAATTTTCTAATCTTACGGCACAAACAAGCAGAAAACAGAAAAGAAAAAGATGCAAAACATTCCATAAGAACGAAATATATTGCATAAAAATATGTTAAACGCTGTGTTAGGAAATTTAAAAATTTGGTAACATAATAAACCACGAGCAAGTATTAGATACTTTAAAAAATATCTTTAACTAATTAATACCAACAAATATGCAAAAGGAAGAAGGAGAAGGAAAGAAAATTTTAAATCTTATCGAGATCAAAGGTTTGCAATCAGCACTGGAATATTTTATCTTTAGATGCTTGCTCCATAATACAATGTGGTACCAGTTACCCTCAAACCAACTCAATCGAATTTTATAGAGAGAAATGGATTTAAATATTTTTTAATATCTAGAGATTGTCCATCTTAAGTCTGGTATTGAAGAATTTCAATTTCGTAATGGCGCTCATTCATTAACGATGTAACAAAGTGTAATCTATGCAACCGCAAGACTTTGTTCCTCAAATGCCAATTAGTAGATATTTAAGAAAGGTCGGCTGATGGAAAATGGAACCATAATGTGAAGTTCGCAACCTATTTTAAGCGGAGCAAATGCTTGGTGAATAGCCAAACGAGCTACAGGAGAAACCATTCATCTGATCACAGTTCATTGAGAAACTATCCTTTAATCATTAAATCAATATGCTTAGGCGTTACTTCGTAGAAAGTCATCACAGAAGAGAAAGAAAACTTGGTAATTTTTCGACACGTTTTTTATTTAGAACTTAAAATCATTCACTCATTACTAAGCTAAACGCCTAAGTTCTTCCTGGGTATTGCCCTTTCATTCTTTCCTAGGATCTTTTCTTTAAGGACAACGGTTAAAAAGAGATTGTGCCTTGTACAATGTTCTGGGAATTTGATTTGACTTCCTTCAATAATCCTCAATAAATCCCTTGCCTCATTCATTCCTTAACTATTAAACAATTTGCTCTCTTTATAGTCCATAGAAATTATTTTATGCTATTACATTGCAGCTGCTTCGATCAAAATCTTTTCGCCATTTTTCAGCGTTCAGTTTTCGAATAGATATAATACCGCACCCAGAGCCGCGCCCTGCCTATCTGCCTCCTGGGTGCGAACATAATTTGCCACCTCTTAAAATTAAATACCAACACCATACATATAATGATTTGGAGGTAGAAATTATTCGGTAAGACTTTAAAAAAACCATTTTTTTATGACTTGATTCCCCAGCTTACATTGGTAACAAAACATCAGTAACAATTAATAATGCATATTCCGTATGCTGGCACTGTAAACGTTCTTTATGAGTTACTAGTTCATATTACTTTTGATTATTATCATCTTAGCAGCAATTGTCTCCGGAAGTGTCAGTAAAATACGCAAAGTTATTTGCAAATTAGAAAAGACTCCGATGAGATCTCTAGAAAATATATATACTCCAAAACCTGAAGAGGATTTATTCTTTGTGCCAGAAAATCTTTTATCGATTCCAATTCTTCGATTAAACCCACTGCAAAAATATACCTTTCTCGTCTTGAGTTTTCCGCAATTCTTTCCTCTAAACCATTGTCAATCTTTAATTTCACACTATAATCCTTCCAAGATAAGTCGTGCCTATCACAAAGGAAACAGCAAACGATGCCGTTGTAATAATAATAATAGTTGGCTACGCTTCTGTTGCCGCCCTTTGTATGCCACAAAATATGTTATTGTCATTAACGATATCATTAATTAGTGTTACTTTCTCATAAAACTGAAAGAAGGCTGGTAATATACAGAACCGTAATTAATGCTATTAGAATAATTTGAAGACAACCTTAAGTAAATCATAAGTGATGAGAGACAATTAGCTCGTAAACAATCCACTATTATGGTCGAAAAATGAATTATGAAGTTGAAATTTTCAATTAATAATATTAATGGGACAGAATGATTGGTACTGACGTCACTCAAATTGTTTCTTAGCTCTTTTTTCACGGAATCGTAAGGCCTGATATGTTTCTGAGTCTTAAATAAGATCAGTAATCGGCATTTTTAATATCAATCCCTCGCAGTATTGTTTGAATGCTCATGTTCGGTTATCAACCAATATTGCAACTGAAAGGCCACCGTAAATATGCAGAGCACGCCCACCTTAAAGACGCCCACCTTAAGGCGCCTCATTTAAGGTGCAATTGTAATTATATGGCCACGATAATAATTGACAACTTTGGTATACAATCGAAAATTAATTAAATGTTCCCCATTCATTTGAAAATATTAGTTTACACGTTTCTATCAATCTCAATTATACTCATGAAAAAGAGAGAGCAGCTATTTCGTAATGGTAGCTAAAATAGCGGGCTAGGACCGGGCTGCTTGGAACGCGTGGATAGCTTGCGTCTAGCAAATGCGGTTGAATAAAAGCGGTGTTTCTCAAAAAGAAATAAATTTCTGTTTTTTTTCTTCGTAAAGATTCATTAGTCTCCATGGAATACATACATACATTATTTCCATGTCATCGTATTGTTTAGAAAAGACGTTCCTATATAATCATTTTATATTTATTTACACAACTCAAATTGTTTTCTTCGGTTTTATTGAAATAAATGGTTTCTTTTTCAAATATTGTGGCGCAGGAATATATATTTACAAATTGGATTCCCTAAGTAGTCACTATGTTAACTTCTTTTTATATATAATATTTTACTTTTGGTTCCGTAAGTGGGAATTTACCATTGTATCTAATACAGACGTAATAAAATTGCTAAGGACGTAATAAAACTGCTGTTCTTCCGAACTCCTTTGAATTTTAGAATCAGCAATCATCCAGGGAGCAAGTTTCATCTACAGGAAATTTATCCAGTAGATAAGTGAAAAATTAATTATTATAGATGACACGAAGTAAGGTATGGCCTTAAGAATCTTATTTTTTTCCTAAAATTAACACCCATTAATCGATGATTGATAAAAAGGCAAATTGAATTTAATAGAATCACAGCTCCTGAATCGATAATATATTTCATAACGTTTTTCGATGGGGAACTTACGGAGAGTAATTAGTAATGGGAAATGAAAAAGGGTCAAGATAACGGTAGTTGATGGAAAGGTTAACAGAGTGTGGGTGTGCGAAGTGGATGAAAAACATAAAGGAGAAATGCGAACGATTCGTTGGGATGCGAATGTTTGTTTAAGAGGAAGATACGAAATGATATCCCCTAAATAAGTGATTTGTTGAGCGACTTAAATTGAAACTTTTATTCTAAATCGAAAGAAATTTTATAAAATTTAAATTAAGCTAGACAAGCGAATTAAATTTATTTTGATAGATTTTTTCAAATGCAGTAAATATTGAGTCCTCGAAAGATAAAATATAATCGCAAATTTGACAAAGACTTGGGTGCATTAGTCTGAGAAATTCTTATTTCCTTCATAACTCTAGGATCCATGTTGGAGAACAGCATAGGCACCATCTAGAACATGGGTGCTCGAACTTTTTGGCTGGCAGGAAACGTTTCAAGCGTTGTTACTTTTCCGGGCCGAATGATGCCGACATTACTTCTTCGGCAGCAAAATATATATAAAAATCATTAAAAATTCAACTGCTTAATAAAATTCTCAAATGGACCAGATTGGTCCTAGATGATGACCTACTTAGCTTGAGTGTCGGAAACCAATTACCAGCGGGTCACATTTGTGTGACACATTTGATAACTTCAAGAGACCCGCTCGAGTTCTATATTTAAGAGGAGATTATCATTACGATAGTGACAGCGACGAAAATGGAATCGGTCAACCACGTGAGTGCAATGGTAATGGATGAACGAATCGTCATAAAATAGGGATAATCCAAACTTTCTCTTCAATTTCTTGCGACGTTCATAATTACTTCGTAGGGAGATGTAAATCACGAACTGCAACTCTTATGCATCCTACCAAGCTACAAGGCTTGGCCATTGGAGAAGCAGCTACAACGTTCGCAAAGGATGTAAATAAATTTGTTATCAATTTCGCGCATATTCCGTTATTTTCAGTCGTTTAATGACTCGTTAAGAGTTTTATTCGGATCTTTTTAGCAGCTCTAATTTCATTGTAGTCGTATTTCTGCTGCTACAAGAAAAGGTATTACTTAAGTCAGCTTTCTTTAGTACGCGTAAATACTCATTTTGGTGAATTGTACAAAATAATGCATGGATAAGCGGGAATTCACTGACCCGAAACATCTTTCTAATGGTCACATTTTGGGTGATTTTGATCTGCAGCCGGGAAAGGATGTCGACGCATGATCCACTCCTTTCGCGGCTACGTCAGATAGTATGGTGCTTAAAGAGCTTTTCTAATACAAAATTTCGAAAAAGTTCTTAGCTATCCTAAGCCTTCTATGTGAATGGAATGTTAACCGAAACTCTACGTATCTTCGAAATTTTATTTAAATTCTAATAGACGAAAAGGTATAGTATAATTGAAAATAAAAATAAAAATTCCCCATTTCAAGGATATATTCCGCGAACGATCTACATATATATATTGCTTGTGATCCATGTTGTAACAATGCGTCCACTTTCCTAATGAACGTATTTAAAGCAATATTGTGATGTTTACTTTTCCATCAGGTTGGCAATTCCGTTTAAGGTTTGCACACCTTTCAATTTTCTCTATTCTTCACCTTCATAGCAAGATTTCAACAGGCAGTTTAAATGAACTCAATGTTACATCGCAGAAGGCCACAATAATGGAAATAAAACTTCTCGTGCACTTTCACATCTGCCGTTATTTAAGTTTTATATCCATTATCTCTGGGAATTCGGTAAATAATTTGATTAATAAAATAAGTAAAAACAAAACTTAGTACGTTCCACAAGATATATATTTGTTTATATAGATATATCGTAGATGTTTGTTTTTACTCAGTTGTCATGGCGTTCCACGAAGTGTAGCCTTCCCATATCAATTTCATGCCAGTAGAATTTAAACCAAAAATTCATCATTTTTAAGAGAACAATGGAAAACATGCGCTGCAGCAGCCGCAACGCATTGGAACTTTTCACTGCGTTCAATTGACCATCGTTATTGTATCGAACATAGAAATGTATTTTAATTACTATCATCATACAATTATAACAGTATAAAAGTAAGGGATTGCTATCTAAAGTCACACCTACACAAAAACGAGGGGTTCTGCAATCTCCCTACTGGTTTAACTGATGTGTCGATAAAATATAATTTCTGATATGAAAGTTTCTTCTATACACTCTTCTTTCTATTGAAAGGCAAAACGCAGCTTTGCTACAGGAGGAAAAAGCTTAAAATGGTTTTCTAGACAGTAGTTGGAAAAGTACCGTGCTTTTTCAATTTATAAGCCTTGACCAATTCAATTCTATCCGACAGCTCTTGATACGTACTTCCATGTTCAGAATGAACTTCATCCTCTTTCTAATATTTTCTCATTCCTGGAACATCTGTTATCAACAAGCTCAATATTTGGCTCTCGAAATTTTTACGGCGGGCTTTCCAGTTACGAATTCCCCACCGTCGAGTGGGAAACCCTTACTTTGAATTGCAGCTCAGCGGGAGAAGCCTTTCGTATTCCTCAGAAGTGAAGTAATAGCTTTCGAAGAAAAGAAAGATCAATGAAGGAACAAAGTGACCGTATGAGCCGTACTTTGGCAGGATAAAAAGATTCATTTTCTACTTTCTAGAGCCAGCTTTGCACAGATTCACTTCTGTGAATTACAACATTACACATTAATGGATTACTCATTACAACTGCATAATACATTTCCACCTTTGACTAGATACGACTAGAAAAGAGACAGTCATGAATGAAAAAGGTCTTCTACGTATATAAAAAACGTAAATATATCAAAAAGGTATGAAGCAAGACTCTAAGAATCTTGAGTATCGATTGTAAATTAGAAATGCATGAACCCGACGTTGAATTACATGTGAAAATTTCTTTGATGCACTGCGGATTTTCTGTTTCGTAGGATTCAACAACAGGTTAAAAAGGTCAATAACCTTACGCAAATAGATCATGAATCACATTTGATAGTCGAAACATCTTATCTTAGGTATAAGCGGTTCAAGATGGTATCTTATTGAAGATAATTAACCAGACTCTTTGATAACATCGCGACAAGATGAATTGCAATCGCGATGAAAAGAAGTGGGAAAGTTTTCGTAAGCTTCAGATATATATAATTTCAGTCGTAAAATTTGAAATTAAATTTCTTCGCCAATATTGTTTCCCACCTGAATGCAGTAACTCCTCAAAAATCACGAGAGCTAAGTTTCTGTTAACTGCAGAAGTTGGAAAGACCAGTGTTTCACTTGACATCTACACCTACATATGAACCCCGCAAGCCACCTTTCGGCGCATGGCAGGGGGTGCCTGCACCATGACTCTACTTCCCTAATCGATAATTTTCATGTATCGTTTGCGAACATAATCGTTCGTTCTATTTCCCTGAATTTTTCTCAGTATCATAACGGCTTATGTAACAGGGAAGACGGATAATACCGGCAAAACCTTAAAAGAGAAAAGATAAAAGCTAATACCGTATAAATAAGTTATCTTACTCGTAGATAAATTAAACTATCTTTATCTTACTGTATGAGAGTGGCTCAATACAACTGAAGAATAAAAACCAAATTCTTGGATATTTTGTTTATTTACTAATACATTTATATTCTCCACAAACATTACTTCTTACAATTAGTGTACAGTATGTGTAATTTATCAAGTATGTATAATCTATCGAAGCGGCCGAGATGTTGTGGAAATTCATAACTAATAATAGATTTGTACTTTTCCACAAAATATATTTTGTGGAAAAAAAGTACAAATCTATTATTATTTATCAAGTATGTCATTCCTCCAAATTTCACTTTATACCATCAAAATTCACAGAATAACAAATGATACAGGGTAAAACGGATACTTCATTGTATACCTTTTTATATCCATTATATTGAGAATGAAACCGTTAATGCTTCTGAAATTGTGATTGTGGATTTTAATACATCGATATTTTACGATCCGTCGAAGAAGATTTCACTTTATCAGTTGGGATTAATTTGTACCTTATGATGAACCATGTTATTTAAAACCGGTCTTAATTAATAAATAAACGTAGAATTATAAATGACGATTACCAACCCTTATCGATATTTTGTTTACATCAAGAGGAAAATCAAAATAAAACTCAAACTAACCGATAATGTAAGCAAAAGAACTGTATTCGATGAGATATTACTGAAATGTAATTGTGATCGTGAATACCGGAGGAAGATTAGTCCGAATTATCGATTAATATCGTCCGCCAAATATCCCCTTGATTCGTAACATCCGTTCTCAGGGGTCGTTGACTCGCTTCGCCAGCTCTCTTTTCGCACTGCGTCGTCCCATCCTCAATCCAATATAAATTGGCAGGGCAAAGGAACGGCTTCGGTCCTGTGAGAGACGCAAGGAAAAAATTCAAGACCGTATCGCCGTCGGAGCGAATGACGCAATGCGAGTGACAGAAAGATAAATGGCGTCTGCGTCGTGTGGAAAATCGAGGAAATTGGAAACTGAAGGAGAAACGTCCTTCCCGGAGAGGAATTAAAGCGGCATGTTCCACTATGTTCTAGAGAGACTGTCTGTTTGATCTCGTTGCGTGTGAGGAAGATTAAAAGCGAGAAATAGAATTTTCTCGGTACAAAAGATCCAAGAAGGACTACATTTTTATCGAGAGTTTTGCTTTAATGAGTACCGATCTAGATTGTAATGATGAAGTGCCATGTTGCTTAAAATTGCTTGCTTGTATTTTCTGTAAGCAGGTGTGGCCCTACGATTTGCGAGGCTGCTTCGTTAGTTAGTCCGAAGTATTAACGCTCATAGATTCATAATTCAAGAATTTTTATTCATTTATTACGCAAATGTTTGCAGTGAAAAAATTCATTGTGGATCACCTTTGTTTAAAAATAAAATATTTAAAACTCTACTATTTTTTTGCTTCGTTCATTATATACTCAGCGATTTGATACAGTGGACGAACGGATGAAGTTACGAGGTACCTGGTAGCAAAATTAATTCGTTCCAGAGTTACATTTGTGGTGGAAACGAAGTTTTTTTCGCGCTCTCAAACTCTGATGTAAAATTATGCACGATGCCAAAAATCTTCACTCATTTCTAAGAACGGAAAAATAGGAAGATCCATTTTCATGTCATTTGTGATTTTTTTGTGCATTCATACACACACGAGCGTATGCTAAAACATTCGTGAAATGAATCAATACTCGTTATCTAAGTATTAAGAAATATTCTATTCAGCGGAGTTAATCGTCAACCTATATTGCTAAAATTGGAATGAAAATTTATCTAAATATCTAATATAAACATTAATATCTTCATCAATAATAAGAAGAATTATTGCAAGTTGAATATAATTTTCAAAAAGCTTTACCGCGTAGAAAGCAAGAAGGTAAGGCATGTGCATACTTTGAAAATAGGAAAACCGCAAGATGAATTAGATACTGAGTGTGGTCGATATAACTAGTTAGATCCTCGACTGCTGGTAACGCAGCAAACAAGACTTGCAGTCGGCAGGCTTTGCCAAACGGAATGTGAATCATCGGAAAGCTTTATGTTTGCAAAACTTTTAGCACATTCCTTTCTTCTGTAATACAGCCATGCGCTGGGTCTGCAGTAGATACGATGCGTTTATTGTAGACGCCTGACGATAATATCATCGACTTATGAAAAATTTCTTTTCATCAAATCCATTAGTTAGTCACAACTGAGGTTCAACGCACACTCGTTCAACATTACAAAAAACAAACTTCACAAACACATATGTATTTACCCCATAATTACGGCACTGAAAGCCAACCAAATTGCACAAAAGTCAAAGAATTAGGTCAATGTAATCAGAAAAATAACAGGAATGATGTATTGAGAAATGGATGAACCCGATCTCACGGCTTGAAAATTTTCCTCATTTGTGTACCCAAGCCATTCTGACCCTCTTTTCCATTTTCAATACTATCAAATTGTGATTATCAGCACTTTAAAATAAGCAGATTTTTTCTAAGTGAAGAAAGTCTTCCATTGAAGAACCCAGATTTCGCTTTAGATCTCATGTAAAACATGAGTGTAAATGCCAGTGCTTTTGAGGAGCTAGATGAATATGACCTCAAGGTTTCGTAGATAAAATATAATATCGTTTCGTCAATGCCGACGATTTGACATCCAATAATTTCTCGGGTCAAAGACAATCGACACAGTGAAAACGATAAGGACTAAAAATATAGAATGAGTGCCAATAAACATTAACGCTAAAATTTTAATATTGTCGATAAAAGCAGTATTTTTAACCTTTTGCATTGAAAGAATTAGTTTCATTGAAATGACTCGCTCAATTTTTATCTAATACTCAGGATCAATAGGACAACAGAATCAGAGGTTGTAGGAAACATTATTAAGGAATGCCATACCATTTTTATTCGGGTGATCATGTTCCTCAAACTAACCTACATTAAATACGAAAAATCAGGGAATCGGGGAACATATTTCGAAAGACAATCATACAAGGAAAATACGTCATGATTTATGGAATGTTTTCAGACTATTTCCCGATATATTTCGATTAGAAAGAGATACAAAAATCTAACAATAACTACCGTATTGGCAGAAAAAAAGGAGTTAAAGTTTCATCGACAGGTGTCTCTGTAAGCAATATTCATATCTGCTTTAAACTAACAGAGATAATAACAATGGCCTCTGAAGTATCTAGCTATCGAGCTACGCCTATCGAGGCGGCCCCGCCTCTCCGAACGACCTAAAATATTTTAAATTAACCATTTCCTCAATATACGTGTAAAATAAGACTTGAATTAGCTCTCGGCTAGCCCTTGCTTTATCGCAGGCATGCTGAATGTTTGCACAAGAATTTTTCTTATGAAACACTATGTTATTGCTCTGTCAGAACACGTAAACTTACTGTAACTAGACGAAACTTACTGTAACTCTCATTTCGAAAAACGTTTAATAATGAAATCATATTCAAGAAAATCCCATAGAAAGATAAAGCAAATCATAACTTATGTATGTAATCCAACTATTTAAACGATACAGACTCAGGGCTAACATTGTGGTAATTATTAATATTAAACATATTAAAACATCAGGTCCTGATGATGTAGCTATGCTACGAAACCATGGTCGTGTGTAGGCTGTTTTTCTGTGGTATAGTAAAAAGTTCACTCTAATGGAGCGTTTTAATATATCCAACTATTTATTTGAAATGAAAGCTGGTATCAGCATGGGTGTGACTTGATTAACATATTAATTTGTATCAAATCCTGAAAGACCAATTTGTTAACTATTTTTAAATGTATCTGACGCAGACTCTGAACCCATAACTCTCACTTGACACTGATATCTCTTATATACGTCCCCGCGACAAGCGAGAGTTACTCGCTAACTGGTATTTATGGTACTCATTCTCAGTTGGCACGAACGGAGAAACTATGACATCATGCCGCGTTATCGGTTACGTGTATTCTGAATGGCAAAATTCCAATCCGAGTGCGAAACGATGGAAAGCAAACGTTTACAGCTTCATCTCCTCAGCAGAAACGACCAGGTGAAGGCTTTAAAGAATTTTACATAGTGGAAAAGAGAATATCTTGTCTTTAAGCGCGAAGCACGTGTGATTGATTACCGTATGGGAGTTTGGTTCAAAGGAGGTCGTCTCCTTTATTCCTTTAATATTCCTCTTAATTTTTTATATGGAAAATTGTAACTTTGTAAGACCTCCAGTCTTTCCCCAAAACATTTGACGTAAACTTACCTTCACCACTGTCATTGACACTGTCCAGTATCGAAGCGTTCTGAAATTGTTACGTAAGATATGCTCGTATTATACGTGTACAGGACGAAATAACTGTTGAGCTGAGAACTTAAAATACAATATTAAAAACTTTGCGGTGTAAATTTTGTCATCATTTCATTCTTGAAGAGTGCAAGAAGTGTTTAAAACCACGCAAGTATCGAGACAATCCTTACAGGGACATTTATTGAGCCATGACGTGATTATGTAGTTTAATGAAAATAATTACTATGCGATAGGTAATTCTCAAAACTGTCGTCTTGATCAGTTCTCCAAGGTTAATTAAACATCCTCATTGTCTCAAATTTCATCAATGACTTCATCCCTTTTCTATTCACATGTTCATCCCTTATTGTCACTTTAAAAATACATCAGTATCATTATCCTTTCATAATAAATATTTTTCTTAATTTAGAACAATTGGTAATTCTGCGGGGCTCCCAGTTATTTAAGTGGGCAGCGTGTTCGACTTTGAAGAAAGCGGTCCCGGGGTTCGATTCCCGGTGGGGACCCATCTTTACGAAATGACCTCAGCTACCGAAGCACCTTTTTTTAAACATTACTTCTGCTTCTGTTGCTAGTATAGTATTAAAAGTGCTTCGACAGCTTAGGTAATTTCGCACGGGGGCCCCCACCGGGAATCGAATCCGGGACCGCTTTCACCGAAGTCGAACGCGTTGCCCACTTGGCAATCCGGGAGCCGCTTCTGTTGCTTTTTGCCGTATAAACTCAGTAATATTTTCTCCTTTTTCTATGTAACCTCTTCCCTCCAATGTATCTGACGAATATATCTTATCATTTCTTCAAAATTTACAAAATTTTAAAATACGGTACATACAACAAAGCTGTTAATAAGCATCTGTTTTCTCCCTCTTTGCTTCTGGGGCACCTCTTAGCTAACCCAATTCTTGTCAATGTATGCTAAGGAAGCTTGCAGTTCCCTTTGAAAACAGAGAAGACGTGCAAGAATCGATTCGCGTTTTTTTGAAAAGATGACCGTGGTTGGAGTCGAATTCAGAAATTTTCAAGTTAAAGCAATGGCCTGTAATAATGGAACGGCGCGCTCTAATCCTGATAAATTATTTGTGGTCGCCCGAGAAATATTAAAGTCGATTTAAATAGAGTAAGTTTATTCGAATGTATTTGTTTAATTAAAAAGGAAATGTAAAATAATTCTAGATCGATAGAGTATTACCGTAGATATTCATTCAGCAGATCATTCCTATTTTACGAGTCGTAATACTTCCGTTACTTTCGTCCTATAAGCCTCTGTCTTTCTCTTTCCGTTGATTTGAACTTAGTCTGCAGACGTTTTCCTGAATTAGTCAATCGTGAGGGCCACTTTTTCCGGCATGTCAGCAAAAATATCTCCCGCATTTCATTGTTTCGACATCACCCATTTGAAGAAAAGGATATGTACGAGTTCCGAATACGGCCACTTTAATTACTACTAGCACAGCCAATTAATTAGATCAATACCACGTAGAAGGTTCTAGCGCATGTCGTAAGGTATGCCACATCCCGTAGAAATCGGACTGGCCGGCAGCATATGCCATAGAACCTTTGAGATATCATGTTTCATATTTCATGACAATAAAGTCATTGCCATCGAAATTGCCGCTAATTTAGTCGATTTCAATTGCAAATGATTACGTTTTATAATGTAAAAAGACCGAAATATTGAAAAATTCCTTCCATGGGTTCCACTTAAATTTGGCCGGAGATAAATGCGCGACTGGTGCTCCCTGGATAGAAATCGATAATAGGATCGAACTCCTTATCCCTCTGTGGATGGCTTTGTCGATTAGTTATCTGTTTGATCTTTATAGACAAGCACGGTAAAATGTCATGATAACGCACTAAAGATAGTGAATATATGTGAAATGAGGCGATTCTTACGATGGTTAATTACAGTCAAATCTTGGATAATTCGTTCCGGAAGCGTGCTTGTAATCCGAAGAACTCGTTTGTCAAAGCGATTTCCCTATAAGAAATTATGGATGATTCGTTCCAAAACCTAAAAATATTCATATAAATAATAATTATTATAAGGAAATCAGTGATCACGTGACGGTCGGCACACAAAACAGAATACGATATACGTACTCCATGTATAGCTCGTATTGCAAGGCCTCGCTCGTGTATATAAAGTTGAAATTTTTGCTCATTTTGCAAAACACCAGCAAAAATAATTACTCGCAGACCGAGGCTTGTCTGTATTTTGGAATAATTTTTCTATTTTGAAAGTGAAATTAGTTTTCTAATCTTCCAGGAAAAAATGCACCTTGATGAAAATGAGACATTCTAAGTATCATTTTCTAGAGCAATAAATATCTAGGTTAATAAGTAGTACAAAAATACTTTTGTCCCAAAGTTCATACCTTCCAATATTAATCTGGGAAAAGAGATAACAATTTAACGATTCTTTAAAACAGGAATTCTAAAATCACTAGTGAACAGAAATAAAGATAACAGGCCATAGGTATGTAATAATAATTGATCATTAACTCTGAAATTGAGCCAGCCTTTTGCCAGCGAAAATGATTCCTCCAACAAAACTAACTAGCTGTCCATGCTTCGGTGATTGGAAAAAAAATTGGAAGTTTGATTAGATTACCAAAACAGAAAGCCTTTTCTCTTAAACGAAGTTTTTTTCGGGATAATTTTGCCTAGTCGTTCTCGACTGAGTCTGTCTGTAACCTATTTATGGTTAACGGAAAATAATCTTCAGGTATTTCATATTTCAAATATATTTTCCAGGCGAATTCTTTGTGCTTACAAATTTTTTTTGGGTTGGATAGCGATCCAGGATAACTGATTGTTGGGAGTGTAGAGACAGATATCTATCGTATACATGTGTGAGGGATTTTGGGGCTATAAATAATTTCTAAGCTCTAGAAACATAAGTCTTAAAAGTTTCGCAAATTTTGTAAACGAAAATAAATGAATTTACCACGTATTCGTATTCTCTCCGTTATATGCATTCGAGTATAATGTCTTGTTTTACGGATGTCCTATTCATTTTATATTTGGGGATTCTCCGTGCAGTCACATCAGCTTCTTCCACCTTGAAAGTTACTTTTGAAGTTCAGCTTCGTGTTAATTTTTTTAGGCCGATTTTGTGGATAACATTTGGTGAACCAACATCTCGCTCCGGCTAGGTTATTCTGTATTTTTAACTAAGCAGAGCTCAAGGACTATTTCTGGAGTGACGGTCGGTTTATATCATTGTTTACATTTTCCCTGTCCTTGTAGGTGTAGAGATGGCAGCGCTGGGACCCGAAATCTTACTGATTACGACACTCAAACGCCAAAAAGCTAATTGAAGAACGCCTGGAAACGTTTCATATGGTTTCACACGTGGAAAAAGAATTCAAATTAAAACTTTCGCAGCGACCATCTATTCTTTATTATTAATTATGCACACCAAATAATGTTTTCATGCGGTCCGCGAAGATATCAGAACTTTCAAATTTGCCAGTCTCATGGATTCCCATCTAAGAGGAGCTTTTCCTAATTGCTGCAGCTCCAGTAATTTCTGTACAAATAAAAGTTTTGACAGAAGTTTTAAAAAATCCGCTGATGAGCTGAACCTCTTTTCGGCATAAGAGCGAGTGAAACCTACAAGTGCTGCTAATTTAATAAATATCATGGTACTTCTGGTATCCAAAAGTTATTTGAAAGAACAGTAGTTCCAACCCAATGGTGTCATTATCAGGTCAAAGGTTTTACGGAAAGGACGGAGGAAAAAATAGTATAGAAAAGGGATTTTGAATTCGTGAATTAATTGGTAATTACTTTAGAGTATTCCGAAATAGAAAGGGCTTAAGATAGCGGCGAAGATTAAATCGATTACTTTAGAAAAGAACTCGGGAAAAGGTGAATGTTAGCATTTACGTTGTGAGGACAGCTGAGCTGCCCATTCCCGGCATCTCTGTGTTGTTTTCTGCCACACATTCAACTCCCAAGAAGAAAATACCTATTTTATTTTTACAGATTCGATTTTGAATCGGTTCCAAGATGGCTCGTAGGATTTTTTTCCATCAAAACAAGTTCCATGGCCACCACAGTAAAAATTCCGACGAATTTATATGAAGTCATTTACTTAAGAAGTCAGTAAATAAAAATTCATAAGATTTGTCCACTTCGTTCCATTTCATCTATTCGTACATTTCTGTCCAATACAGATTCCTTTTGCTTAGAAAGGCTAATTTAATGGGAGGTATTGGAAGCTGCCTGCATTTCCTGCTTCCTTCAAAATGATAATCTTCGCTACGAGGGTTGTATGATAAGTACCCGTTTAATGCTGCCAAGCTATTCTCGTATAGAATAGCTTGGCAGCGTTAAATGAAGCATATGTCTACAATTACGACTCGTACTGCCATTTATTCAAGTTTACCTCAAATTTAATGAAGGTTGGTTTTCGTAAAGGTATTAAAGGAATTCAATTAAAATATTTTTCCAAATTAATTCTTCCCCAAATCAAAATATTTTCAAATTATTTATTCCCAAAACAGTTTATTAATTAATAATTTATTTATTAATGATCATTTATAACAATATTTTTATTGTATTAATTGTGTATTTATTTATTATAACAGAGTGGAATAGACGCGGTTCATTGGTTTGAATACCTGCCCGGAAAGTGGTAGACTGGGTTCGAGTCCCAGTCCCTTCCAAATAATTTAATTGAAGTAACTTTTAAATCTGGTATATTCCTCCGTAATTCGTTACGGAGGTTCTATGAACTTTAGGAGAGATTTCAAAGAGAATGTTCATGTTAAATAAATAAAAAGGCGTTGCTTTTTCTTCTTAGAAAAAATTCTGTGTTAAATCATTAGTCTTATAAATTTAAAGGTTAAAATTAAAAATTATAAAGTAATCACTGTCTTGCATCATTTCACAATATATGAGCTAAGTTGAACTGCTCATTCCCCGATAGGTAGAGTTATTGTGCGTACAGACAAAATAGACAGGAAATTTGACTCAAGCAATTCAAGCTTTGCGTCATAAATCATGCACCATTTCTTGTTTATATGACGTTCATTCTTGGCGTAGAATTAATCTAGTTATAATTTTGTCCAGGTTCAGTTTTGATCAGGTACTACCAATAAAAGTTTAGACAGCGGGACCATCTGCTGAAGAAGAGATTGGATATTGGCCGCTTTTAGGAGGAAAAAATAATCACCGAGGGAACCAACAAATTCATTAGGCATAAAAAGGGCATGAATCGTTCTTTTTTTATAAAATACGTGCATTTCACTAATTTCAATTATATTTTTTTACGCAAACGCTTGATTTTAGATTTGAGGTTAGATGGAAGAAGAGACTTTTTAGTCTCAATCTCGCCTTAATAAAGACCTAATAATTTGAAGCACATAGGCTAAAGCACATAGACTAAAGATTTTCTCAAATCACCTATCAACGGACTCTTCATTACTGTAATTCTAATGAAATGTATGTACTTCAAACGTTTCCTGATTTGCTTAACAAAATAGTTCTTCTAGAATGATAATAAAACTATGCATCGGTTTTTCAGAAACGATACCAGCTATCTACTATGGTAGTCAGAACGGGGAGCTAACGTGATGGTGAAGAGGTCAAGATACTACTTACTGCTCGCGCGATTTTTATAGATAAAGCCAATCACAGAAAATTTTTTCCTTGGTTGTTCTAAAATGAAAAAAAAAATCCTCTAGGAAACGATAGAATCTCAAGGAAACATTATCGGCAATCTAATGGCATTTAACAACAGATTATCACATAACAACGGATGATTAGTAAAATAAGATAAATAGACACGAGAACAAGGTGTTTTAGGGACTTATTTTTTCCGCGAACGATACACGATAACATTAAGCTATAAAAGTAACTCGAACGCTTGGTGTTTACCCCCCTGCCACACGCCGAAGGGCGGCTTACGGGGTATTTATGCGGATGTAGATAACCTAGTCGACAAATAAAACCCCCATTAGCTGCTCCACAAATGACAAAATGACTCTTCTCTTAGAAATTGAGGTAAAATCTTCACCGAAATTCGTTGTTTCGAATAATATCAAGAAAGGCTTGAATCAATCCGATCCAACTTACATATTGTCCATACATATTACATAAAATTTTAGTGCATCAGTGATCTTTGGATCGTAACAAGCCCAAAGAAAGAAGAAAAATTTAAGATTTATTTATTAAAGGCTTCTATATTGTTATTATTTATATGATTTTTTATCAAATGAAATTTTGATATTGTTAAAATTCAGACAATGAAAGCCTTTTTGAAGAGTTTTTAAGCTTTCGTGATCATTTATTAACATAAGTGAACTGGAAGAGAGCTATTTTTCTGCAGGTTTTCCTTTATGTTAATCCATAATGTTTATTAAAAAGAATTAGGGATAGAAATACGTGAAACTTGGTACAAGGGGGTTAAAGTTATTAAATATCATTTATTATGCTCGATGTACACTCAATGAAATGTTTTCTCGGTTAACGGTTTGAAGATCCCGCAAGTTAATTAATCAGTTACGTTTTATTTCTCGTCATAAATATCAACGGCGCTATAGATAGTAAATTTATCTTCGACGTCATTGACATAAGTCAGAGAACACTCCATATGAAGCAATAAGAGCATTGGTCGATAATCGCCTATGGCTCGAGATAACCAAGGCCGTAGATAATGGGGTCGAAATGACTCTTACGTTTGCGAGCGGAAAGATATTAGAAAATTGAATGAAATGCAAGGGCGAACGTAGTATACGTAGCATAGATTAAGGTCTTTAATGTCCTCTACCGATTGATTTACGCGTGAAGCACAAGCATCAAGACGAACCGCATGCGAACTTTAATAAAAACATCATTACATATGACTTATGTCAGATTTAACGTAAGATCCTTTCAAACACTTCATATTTGGAGATTAGGCACTTTAAGTAGGATAGCTGAAGTTATTTGAATCTATGAAAGGATTACCAAAACAATGTTTAAAACTGAGAAGTAAATGTCCAGCTGCGATCACTTTCTATCCGTTTCTATAGGGAACTAAGCGGAACGGATTTGAAATGGGACACCCAATATGCAATCGACATCTCACTTTCAAAACCAAATCATTGCTGTATTCCCTCACTGGAGCACTCACCAATTAAATTAAAGAAATACTGTTGAGGTTTCGTACTTTTATTTAATCAAGTCTTAGATCATACTTATTAATTATTTTATCTGATAATGAACTAAATTATGATTAATTACCAATCAGTTGATGATTAAATGGTATTAAATAATTTTTTTCTCAGGTATCGCATGACTTGGTGGAATCCGCTCAATATACCATTGAGCGAAATTTCCAATCGATGTTCTGCGGAAATCAATTGCAAAATTTGGCAAGGCAATCATTCTCAATACTCAATTGAACACAAAGTTCGGAAAGGTTCGGAAGTTCGGAAGCCTTTCCGAACTTGACTATAGTCAAGATCGAGATCTATATATTATGTGGGTATAGTATACTTCTATTTATTGATTTTCTACATACTTCTTTTTTGAAATTTCGATTTATTGAAATATTGATTTTTTTCTCTTGCATCAATGCAATCATCAAATCAATTGATAGAATCCTTAGCTAAGGAAAATTATGTTTCACGGATAAAGTATTCTTGGGTTTACAAACGGGTTGTTTCTTTGATAAATTAACCCTCTTCATCCTGAAAATGACTTCGAGACAGGAGTCGAAACATCGATTTAAATAGAAGAGATATCCCCAGTTGAAATACGAATTTAATGGAGAAAGTACATACATACGTATGTATGACGAAAAAGAAAATTTTTAAATTCTCAAAATTAAAAATTCAAGCATTTAAAACGGGTATTAAAGACGACAAAGCGCATAAATGAGACGATCATTGATAAGGTGTTTCGAACGTCATATAAGATTTGAAACTGATGGTATGGCTGAATAGGTACGAAATAACTTAAGAATGTATTTGATTTTACCAGATGAAGGACGACTGAACCTCATCTATGATATTCTAATTGAGGCAAATTATCTATAAGAATCTACTTCTTCACTAAATCATCCATCTAAATGAATTTTTAATCTGTAGTTCTGCCAATAGGATATTGATACTTACAATCCGGTGGGTAGAATTTCCTCTAACAACATTTCCAACTTGCTTCTGTACTCATTTCATGAGTCGTCACCTAGTTTGGAAACAAAATAGTATTCATCGTAAAGTTTTGACATAATAAATTTCACAGGATGGATCTGAAACATAATTGGCGTATTAACTTTTTGACTATCATAATGATGGTTTTAAATTTCAGACAGGTTACACCATTTTCAAACCTGGAGGTCTCTGGCGGATTTCAGCGAACTAAAACCATTCTTACAATGACTGCTGACTTGCGCTGTCTTATGGTGCGCAGAACGTGAATGTTATAGAGCGGTCTTAGGTTATAAGTAGGCCAACCGAATTTTCGCGTTCATCAGTCCAAATTGTGTACTTCAATCATGTTGAAATTGAGCGTAAGATCTACTTTTGCGAATTTCAAGAGGTTAGTAAATTATGTCTTTAAGTAGTTTTCTGGTAGTCTTCAAGGTCGTATTCTATCGCTGCCGACGTCTTATCTACTTGACAGAGTGGAAGATAATGTTTGTTTTTGAGCTTGACCGTAATATTTACTTATCTTAAGGGGTAACATTTGTTTTCAAACACTTACACAATATGTGATAGACACTATCGGTGGTACGTTCTTCCTAGTGATGTGACGGACTTTGGGATGAACCTGAAAAATTGAGCTGGTTAGGGTTATTATTTATTTTCTCCCGTTACAGATTCGCCGCTCGTCGCTCTAGTTCTGTCGTCGCAAGACCGAAATTTAAAGATTTCAAAGTAAAAAATGAACCTATATTAGGTAAAGACTTATTATTTTGATTACTTTTCGATGGAATATTCCTTTAAATTATGACGCTTCTTTTACGGATTTTTTCAGAATATTTGAAAGGAAGTAAAGAAAGAAAAGAATTAGAAGCTGCATTGAAAAATGTCGCCTCTAATTGCGAAGATGTCCCAATCGTTATTGGGGATGAAGAAATCAGAACGAAGGAAGTTAAATACCAAGTTATGGTAAGCTTTAATCGTTTATTTTTCCATAAATGTTAATTAACATCAACTTAATGCCTTTTGTGTTTTTGATTTCAGCCTCACGACCACCAGCATAAAATCGCCAAGTTCTATTATGCTACACCTGTAAGTAAATGATCTTTTATTATTTATGTAATCCCTATTACATTCTTGTATTTCCAGATTATGAGTCGGTCTATTAGCGTCAGTTGCCATACATGCTAATGAACTCAAATCAATGTTATTTGTTTACACTTAACATACATGCAAGGTTGAAAGAACAATTAGGATTAAATCTCACAGTTTTATGAACTATTTATTTTGATGGTTCATTCAATTCGTAAACCGTAAAGATATAATTGGGAGCTTTATATTTTCAAACTTTGCTTTTGAGGATACCTTATATTTACAGATTCTTCTTTCATAATGACAGTAATTGTCTTATTAAATTTTAGAGATATTTTAGAATGACAATTTGAAGATTTGTTCCGTTTTTTTTAGCAGTAATAATGAGCCAGTTTCATGTCATGATTGATCATTTTTATTGTCAGTTAATGTATACTGGAGACAAAGATAAAAATATTTGGTTTTCATGGCTTCTACTTCCAAAGAAAATTTTCCAGGGAGGTGAGCAGCTCATTATCAAAAACCTATTTCTGGGTTATCGTTATGTAAGCCAAGAATATTTTTGGGAACCTGTTTTATTATTTTAGGTATCCTATATCTATTTTTTATAATTGTTTCCCTAAAATATATTCATGTCAAAATGACTGTTTGCGCCCAATTGGAGTTATATTCTTCATTAAAATCCATCAAATCAGAACTCTTTGTAGTCAATTATTCATTTTCTATCAATAAAGTTAAATTTTTTTGTTGAATATTAGGAAGAAAATTTAAAAATCGATGTATGTTCTTATAAAATTTCTACTTTGTACTTGCTTTTGGGGCATTGTTCAGGAAGTAGTGCAGAAAGCAATAAAGGTGGCAAGTGAAGCAAGAATAGAATGGGACAAAGTGCCATTGGAGGACAGGATAGATATGTGGATGCGTGCAGCAGATCTTATGGCAACCAAGTACAGAATGGCCTTAAATGCTGCCACCATGTTGGGACAGTCGAAGACTGTTGTGCAAGCTGAAATCGATTCAGCTGCAGAGCTGATAGACTTTTTCAGGTAATTTGATAGCTATTTTTATATTGGCAATTGAAAGATATTTCCAGTTGTCCAATTTTAAAGTACTGTATTTATCTCCTTCAGCTTTAAATATTTTTGATGATATAATAAACTGGTAGTAAAGTATTCTCAAAGTTTACTGGAAGTAAACTTTGAGAATAAATCTTCTTGTAGCACAGCAAAGGTTTTAATGGTATGATGTATGTTTTTCTGCTAACTAACTATGCAGTACTTCTATTAAAATTTATTTCTTTACCTTTTGTCTATATCTTTATTTTGTGATTAACTTAAAACCAAATCAGTGCAAAGATTTGTTGAATAGTTGCTTATTTCCACGGCAATTGAATGCCCCAAAATTTAAAGCTCAAAGCGAGAGAAACTAATTCAATTTAATATGACTGATCACTTTTTTTTGTTTTTGAGCAATCTTGCCATTTATTTGGCAGAAATTAAAGAGAAAAAGTCTGCCATAGCTGGGGATCAAACCTGGAACCTCGGCTACAGCAGACATTTTCTCTTTTATTTCTGCCACTAAATTCAAGCAAGTGAACCATGCATTTCTCCTTGCTTATACTGTACATTTATTTGTATGGAGTACAATTTTTTCTACAAACTGGATGACTGCCTCAATTTTTAAGTACTCTAAATTAAATTTTCATCCACTATTTCCTATAGTGTAATAATATATCAATTTGGTTAATGTTTTAAGATTTATTAATTTAGGCCCATTTAATTTTAAGTATACTTAAAATGAACTTTAACTTTAATGGAAATTCACTTCACGGCCCATTATTATACCTTTATGTTAAAGTGAAGGTTATACTTAATCACTATGCTAATCCATTATGTATGTAGGAAATTCACTATAACCTTTGCGTTAACTCGAGCAAAACTTCATAATACCAGGCTCTAAAGTGAATACCAGTTAAAGTCCATTTTAAGTATTTTTTATAACACTGAGTTTGGTGCTATAAAATATCCATTGTACAAAAATTTTGGAGGTTTGTTATTCCATATAAATATATAAATTGTTTTGTAATTGGTGTAGCTCATTTTGTAAATTCAGAAATGAAGTTGTAAATTTTAATTTTAGATTCTTGTTGACCATAGGTATATGCACCGTCTTGTCAATAATAACTGAAGCAGTCAAATGAATTTTCTCTTCCAAAAACAGGAATGTGGTTGGAACTTTGGTATCCTTGATGGACTCTTCAGTCCCTGACTATATTTTTGACACATGCTCTTTCTAACTCAAATATTAAACTGTTAAACACTCACAGACTTGATGTTTTGAAACTTGTTTCTCTAGGTTCAATGCATTCTTTGCCAAAGAGCTTTTGAAATATGATCCCATCAGTGAAAATCCGAGTGTAACACGGAATTCCATGAGGTACCGGGGACTGGAGGGATTCATTGCTGCTGTTGCACCCTTCAACTTCACTGCCATCGGAGGGAATCTGTCTTACACTCCAGCATTGATGGTTGGTTGTAAAAGATTTACTTAAAGCTACTTAATTTTATTTCCGGAGTGATATCCCTTTCACCATGTATAGTTATGTAATGGCCCAGCTTTACATACAGAAATTCAGCGAGGAAAGTCTGATGTTTTACTGTTCCTTGGGGAAATATTTATAATTGGTTGAAAAAAGTTAAGTTACGTGTTTTTTAAGATATTTTTAATTGATTTCTGCTAACGATATATTTAAATTATCAAAATAAATATTGATTACTGACATCTGGATAGTTACTCTAATTTAATAGATGATTTACCAACTAAACTAGAATCAATTATGTGAGAGAATCTAGCCTAAATCATAGTGTCTGAATAGTAGTAGTATTTTTAAAAGTGCTTTGACAGCAGAGGTCATTTCGTACATGGGCCCCCACAAAGAATCGAACCCAGGGAACCCAGGAATCGAACGTGTTGCCCACTTCATGTATATCATACTTCTTGAGTTGTACAAAAGTACTGTGAACTCATACCATATTAAGTCCTATATCAAAAACAGTAAATTATCTCATTTAGCTCTCTTTGTAAATGTACTAGTTTAAATTCATCCTCTACTATCAACTTAGCCCAACTTTTGATTACAGGAAAAAAAGAGTTGATGTATTATAGTTCTGTAAAATATAGAAATTTTGGATAAAAGTTCAGGTAGTCAACCTATACATAATGGGGTTACATTATTGGGTTAAATGGAAGAGGAGACTTCAAAGTCTCAATTTTGCCCAAATAAATACATTATTTACATGAGTAATATAGTAAATGAAAGTAAACATTATTTTTCTGTAAAGGAGGCCAATATGCTTCTTTTTTATCTGGATGTCCTTATCCTCAAAAATTTTTAAAATTAACTATTTATATTATTTTTTCCTAGTTTAGGCTGTGTGAAAGAATGTTTTCATTTCCATTATTTTTTTATAGTCTTCCTTTGTTCTCATTGCAGCCTTCTAACTTATTGTTGTGTAATTTAACTTCTGAACTATTGTGGATCATTTTATAATGGAGGGTTTCATTTATTATTGTAGGGAAATGGAGTTCTGTTCAAACCCTCTGACACTGCTGTTCTGTCCTGTTTCACCATCTTCAAAGTGATGAAGGAAGTTGGAATCCCACCAGGTGTAGTCAATTTCATTCCCTGTGATGGCCCAGTCTTTGGGGATACCATAACAAATTCTCCACTCCTTGCGGGTATCAACTTCACAGGATCTGTGCCGTGAGTTAGGGAGATGAATGAAATTCTATTTAAGATTTCTATGCTTAGAGTGAACTATTTCTTTTATGTTCAAATCCATGATGGCACTGAGAAGCATATCACTGCTTGTGACATTTTTTTATCCATGATTTTTCTCTGCCAGGACCTTTTTGAGACTTTGGACTCAGGTGGGACAGAAGATAGCAAAATATAGGAATTTCCCTCGTCTAATAGGGGAATGTGGAGGAAAGAATTATCATTTCATACATAAATCGGCAGATGTAGAAAGTGTGGTTAATGGCACAATACGTTCAGCATTTGAATATTGTGGCCAAAAATGTTCTGCCTGTTCTAGAATGTATGTTCCACGTTCACTCTGGCCATCGGTATGTATGAATCTTACTTCTTTGGAAGACAAAGAGTTGAAAACTTTAAATTTATTTGTTTGCATGGAAAATTCATCATTTTAAGATGCTGTTTGCAAATATTTCATGTGATGTAGTATTTTTGGGATGTTTTGCCTTCTAAATCATGTCATTTAGAGGTAGTGATGGTTGGATTGCAAGCTAAAGGTAAGCAGAAATACCTTGATTTCAGAAATATTCGTACAAAATGATTTTATTAGAACTTATTTTCATTCATCATTCTATATCTTGAGTTGCAAGACAATTGACTTTTAATGTGTATCTACAAGTACAAAAAGTTATAAACTCAAGTTAGACAAGTATTCACTTGTTCTATGTTATCTAATTAGGCAAAATTATGTTTTTGGTTTTAAGAAAATATGACCCTTGTTGAACTGAAAGTATATAATTATTTAGATATATGTTGGTGAATGTGCTAAGGACATCTAGAAATATTGCTTGTATTCTTCACCTTTTTTGTGAAACTAGAACTGTAAACTTTAAGTTTAAGTTAAGCAGTTCTGAAGCATTCAACTGCTAAGTTCTTGCTTTATATATAGATGCTTCTGTAGCCATAGCATTGCTTTATTTTATTAAGGAAACTTTTTACCGTTTTGCCTCTTTTGCCATTAAGTTGATCTTCAATGTGTTTTCTAGAAAGGTAATTTAGACACTTTGTTTACCTTTCTGTTGCAGGAAAATCACTTGTAAAATCATATTTCAATGTATTCCGTAATCTAAAAAACAATGTAAACTTAATTTCCTACAACCCCATTTATCATCTCATATTTACTTCATAAATATTCCTGTTTGTGCAGTCATGAAATTCTGTTTCTTAACAGAGGCAACTCATTCAACTTTTATTAATTCTTTTTTTTCCATTATGTTTTAAAGTTTCATTTGTGGATTCAGTATCTCACCCTCCTTGCTAGGTTTTTAATCTTTAATCTGTGATAGAATTATGTTGAATTAAGACTTAAGGATTGAGGAAATTCTTTGTAGATCCTTCATATGTATGTGGATGTAGAAATGTAAGAGTAAGAGGTTTACCCTCATGTTTTTTTGAGACACAGTTGGGGCAAAACATTCTATTTTTCTAATTTTATTTACGTGAATTTGTTTGCTATTTTGGACTGTCATTTAGTTAATATCCTCAGTTGTCAGTACGATCTCTCCACAGATTAAAGAACAGCTTTTGGAGTTGCGTAACAAGCTGAAAGTGGGACCTCCTACAGAATATGATTCCTTCATGAGTGCAGTTATTGATGATAAAGCATTTGAGCGCATCCGAGGATACATAGATCATGCGAAGAATATGAGCGGTAATAAAGTGATCGGTGGAGGGCAGTATGACAACAGGTGAGTGAGTGTGTGGCCCCAACTGTGCTTCTGAAATCGTCGTCGTACAAGGAGATGAGCCAGCAAGGCCGACCCCCCCCCCCCTCCCACACTAGGCAGGGGTATTTCGTGCAGCCAACCATTGTGGAGGTGAGCGACCCCAGGGACCGGCTGATGACTGAGGAGATCTTTGGGCCCATCCTGAGCGTGTACGTGTATGAAGATGGTGCAGTGGAAGAGGCGATGTCACTGGTGAAGGAATCAACGCCATTTGGATTAACAGGAGCTGTTTTTGCTCAAGACCAGTAGGTGTAACTAATTAACATTAATTTAGTCTTGCATCACGTGGAAAGCTCCACATTAATGTTAATGCTTTTACATCATATTTGACTATAAAATGAAATACTGGATATTTGGAAGGCCTTGTTCTTAACCAGGAGTGTTATTATTCGATAAAGCCATACTTTGTAAAACTTTTTAATTAATGCAGGAAAACTCCCTGTAAAGTTTTATGTACTCCAGTAAAACTTTACTGTGTGATTTTTTCATGTTCCAGATAAACCAAGGTTCTTCAACCAACTGCCAGATAATTGATTTTGTATAGACTAGTTACTAGTTCTTTCCTGCAAGTTTAGTATAATTTTCTGTCCTAGAGCTTGTTAAAAAATAGCTTTGATTGGCTGTAGTATTTCCAAAAAGAAAAACTTTGCAAACTTAAAAGGTCTCTGTAAAAAAACAACTGATGATTATAAATGAACTATTAGCAATTAATAGCAGCTAAGTAAAATGGAGCATATGTTCTACAAATATTCTTATGCAATCTCCTTGATTAAATAGCTTGGATGCCCTCTTATATAATTTATTATTGACATAGTGGGTCAAATGCATTACCATGGTTCTTGATAGAATTTCACAAAAATGTTGTCCTAATCTGAAATTAAATAAATACAGTGTTTGAAGCAGCTGTAAGATCTGCCTGTTTCTATAACATCTTAATTCAGTTTGTGCCAAAGATTGGTCTCATTAGAGCATTATTTGTATACCAAATATTTTTATGAATAAGCCTTAAATTTAAAATCATAATTTTTGATTGATCAGATCAATAAACCTTGAAATATTTTAGAAGATTGCAGAATGTCAGTGATAATCAACCAAACTACTTGGCTTATAACCTGAGAAAATTTTCTGCACTCTATATGCTGAGAAAGAACGAAGTTATTATGGTAGATTGCTTCCTACAGATTGTTTTTTACTTTGGAAAATTTCTTAGTGACTGTAGCTCATTGATTTTTTCTTTTATTCTCTGAAGAAAATTCCTGGAGTATGCTGCAGAGAATTTGAAAATGACAGCAGGAAACTTCTACTTGAATGACAAATCTACAGGGTCTGTTGTTGGACAACAACCTTTTGGTGGAGGTAGACATTCAGGTAATGTTTAATTTTTGAATTAATCATTGAAAATGTTGATCTGATTTTTAGTGCAGTATTAACTTGATATGAAGGGAATAAGTTTGCTCCTTTTCACAATTACAGAATACCAGATAACAAAAAAGGTGGATAGGGTAAAGTTCTGTAAATACTCACTTCCTGCCCAATCCTTACCATTAAAAACACCATTTTATATCTAAATCCACATAAAATCATACACACCCGATTGTAAGAATACACACCTTTAAACTGAACAAAACATTAACATTGAGGTAGGCTTAATTGTTACAAAACTTATTTTAATATTCATTGATAAATGAGTTTTCTGGCATGGTCACCTCATTTGGTCGACCTCTGTGATGTTTGTATTGGCAGCTTGTATGGTCTCGTTTAAAGTCTGCCATCCAATATTTTAATGTTGTAAACAAAGGACCAGCTTCCCTTAGAGTTGAATCTAGCTCAGCTTTGGTATTGGTTGGAGTGAGACCTTTCAAATGAAAGTATTGTACCACATTACGATGACCAATTTTTTTCATGTTTACAAATCCACTGAGAGTGTTCACTATTGCTGGCTGTCAAACTAATACTAAACAATGTAGCGCCTTGAAACTACAAAATAAGGCTTTTTAATGTTGGTACTTTCGGCCATAGTAATTTTTTTCAAACAATATCTGCCATCTGTATGTCAGGTTGGGTACTTACTGGGACTACCTTCATATATAACCAAATAAAATTTTATGATCATAAAACCTAGTTGATATAATTCTAAAGATCTGGATAACTTAGATACAGTAGAGTTAAATGTAGGTGGTACAGCAGTAATTAAGACAATATTTGTGTATATTTACTTTACTGGGTGTTCCGTTAGAATTTTAAACTTGTATAGTAGTCTTCATGTGTAAGACTCTATTAAGCTTTCAACATAGTTCCTCAGCAATGCTGTGGAACAAAATGTAGGATATTTAGTTGGATTTGAGGGTAATATTGTGGATCAGCTGTTTCTTAGAGTGTTGTACTCTTAGGATTAAATAGGTAATAATATTAGTATCAAATGAAATTACGTGATCTTTGGCATATTACAAAGTAGTGATGTTTGATCCTATTATTTTACATATTAAGCATCTTAAATGCAATACAATCTGGGGTAAGACTTTTTGCCAATGATTGCCTCATTTATTGGGTAATAGGTAAAAACGTGAAATATGGCAAAACAAAATGGCGTATTTGTGAGCTGGGTGAAGGAAAACAAATAGGTTGTTAATGTAGGAAAATGTAAATAATTTGTTTCACCAATAAGAGTGTGAGTGAATCATACATTATGTTGATGGGTCCCCTCTGACTTTAGTTGACAATTAAAATAATTTAGGCATCTATTGTACTTTGATTGGGGAATGCTGATTGATGAAATCTTTATGAAAGAACTCTGAATCTTATGTTATCATGAGCAACCCTAAGAAGAAACAAAAGTGCAACATTATTGAAAAGGCTTCCGCAGTGATTAGAATATAAAACCCACAAGTCATACAGCAACATTGTTCACAATTACTAATATATGGCTGTTAATGACATCAGAAAAAATGTACCCTCAGCCTATAAAATGCAGGCTGATTTTAGATTAAATTTTCTTGGAAAAAAAGTGCATCTTATAGGCCTTATAGGAAATACAGTATTTTAATAATTATTATATTGTATACTTAGTAGAAATTGCTATATAGTTTATTAATATTATATTATTTTCTACCATAGCATATATAGCTCTAAGAATTGTGTGATTCACTCAGATATTTTCTCTGAAAACTTTGTCTTGCAAATTCAAGAAAAACATTGATATTTTGATTAAACTAAAACTTTGCATCACTTTGAAAAGTTCCATATTCCTCTGTGCAGGCACAAATGATAAGGCTGGTGGACCACATTATGTTCTTCGGTGGACTTCTCCTCAAGCAATCAAGGAGACTTTTGTTCCGCTGAAGGACTGGAAGTATCCGTACATGGAGAATTGAATCCTGATAAGCATTTACTTTTGGAGGCATTGGGAGTGATGCATGTGATATACAGCTGTGAATCTGTATATGTTAAGTGAAATGGTGCCTTAAGCAGAAGCTGATGGCTGGCCTATTAACAGGAAGGAGGGCAATAATAATTTTGTGTGTTAGAACCTTTGGAGTAATGACTAAAGCTTTCCATTTTTTCAAATAAAACATTAGTTATAATTGAAAGTAAAAGCCTAGTTATGTTCCAGAGGCTGTATGGGAGGCAGATTTCAATGTAAACCATTGATTTTTGCTTAGTAATGGTTGACAAACTTGTACAAAATTTCCAGAAATTATCTCAGTTGGTTTATTTTCAAAATAAACCTTTTGAATTTGTTAAGGTGGAGAATGTTATTTAGTAGCACAAAATTTTGTAATTTCATAATTTATTCTCTTGAGTTTTATGCTGAAAAAGTTATAGTGAATTTGAGTCTTTCTTCTGTAATGAAAACTATGTTACTAAAAATGAATCTCACTCCTGTGATCTGGAAAGATATCCTTAGGGCCAACTAATCATACCCTGTTCCGTCTTTTCCCATTAGATATTTGTACTTAAGACAAATTTAACAAGACTGGTGGTAATTTATCTCCTATTTATGTACAGATTCATTTTATTTTTCTTGACAAAAGTTGCATTTTGCTCTGTCAAAATAATTTGGCAGGTGCTACAAACTCCTTTTATGTGTTACCACTTAAATCAGTGTTTCTGTGTCTCTCTTCAGCAAATAAGCGTATCACTGGTAAGGTTCTTGTTCTCCCAGCCTCAAATAAAAGTTTTAATATTTTTTGATATTGTTATTGGAAGGATTCCAAGATAAACCCATTTGAATTTGTTTCATATTGAACTTTGTAAAGCTTTTTCGTTAACAAACAGTTGGTGAAATATTTTATTTGGGTAGGTTACATATTTAAATTGATTAAATATTCTGATGTATATATATTTTTTCAGAATGTTTTGAATGCTGGTTGTAGTATCTATATGATATTGACCTTGTCCTGCGTAAATTTCATTTTACTATGACAGCTTTCTTCTGAACTGAAATCATGAAAAGTTTGTTAAAACTGTCTACAGAGGACTATATCTGCTTGGTCCATCATTTTTCAGATGTCAGTAACAGCCATGTCTTAATGGTGGTTAAATTTGTTTGGTCTTCTAATTTAGAGAAGAGAAAATTTAGCCTTATTTAAGCCATGCAACTCCAATGATGATGGACAGAGGAAATGTAATAATACTGTTTGATAGTATTGCCTTTTCACTTCCAAACGAACCCACCTATGAAGTAAAACGAGAGCTCAGACAGAGTCCAGATAATAGAGAGGATTGTCAGAAGTATATCAATGATGTTATATAAACAAAAATAAGCATTTAAAAACTAAGAAAGAACAACATTGTATCTGAAGAAAGCTGAAAAAAGTTAACTTGAAGTTGATCTTTGGGCTTGTTCTTTCTTGAACAAAGTTACAATGTCTTCCATTTAATACTCTATTCTGCAATTAGTAAGTCATAAAGCTGAAATTTCTTAGAATAAAAGGAAAATCTACAAGTTGATGTAGTGTATTTTGGTAAGATGCATTGAAATTTTAAATATTTTCCCACAATATTCAGTGAATGAAAGGTGAACATTTCCTATTATATGTAAAGCCTTGCTTATGTCTCAAAAAAAAGGACAAGGAATCTTTGAGGCATCAAAGATATGTCATTGATGCAACAATAATAATAAATCATTGCAAAACTTTAACTAAATGATCAATTGAAATTGCTTTTTTTGTAATCATACCTTTCTTTCTTCAAAAAATCTGTATAGATTCCCTCAATACCAGAAGGTATAATGATATCAGTACCAGGGATTTTTATTATATTTCAAAGAACAGTGGTACCTTGCCTCATGAACTTAATTTGCTCCAGTTGGATATGACTCAAAGTTTGTATTTTGAAGCCCATTTTTCCTTATATCTTTCATTTTTTGTTAATTTCTTGATATTAAGTTTATACCTAGAGGTCAAAATGAAGTCAAAAAAGTTTGTACATTGATTGGTTTGTATACTGAGGTACCACTGTTAATGAAAAATTGCTGAACCCCAAGAACACAGTATTTATTAACATAGGAAGGAATTAAGTAAAAAAACTGTGACGTTTTTCACTCATCATCTCTGTAAGAAAACTTTGTTTTCAGAATATTTCCTTTAATATAAAGGGACAATAATTATCAGTACATGAAATACAATTATTTACAGAGCATACGGACAATTTGACTTGCTCTTAGTGCCAGTCAAATTCTGGAAATCTGTCCATTCCTTTTAATTCATGATCTTTGAAACAAGCACCAAATCATAGCTTTTACAAACTGTAAGATGATAGGAAAACCTTTTTTGTCAATGAAAATCTGAAGTAGAGAAACTAGCCCACTGCAAACATGTGATTTCATTTCTGCTACTATTCACTTAAAATGAAAATATTCACCATTTGTCAGAAATTACAAAATGTTCAAAGTTAACAAAATATTAAGTTAATTGATTCAATCATGATTGACAAAATTAGATCTTTTACAGGGTTATGTTTATAAATGCTCTTTCTTCACAATCCACTTTAAGTAACAAAGAAGGTAAACTGTTATGACATCAAAGTAACAACATGATTCAAGAAATGCAGCACAGAATAATTGATAGTTTAAAGTAATAGCACCATTTCCTCAAATCTTACCAGCAGCTTATAAAATTACTCTCCACCTTTATTGTAATACCATTATATAATACAATTACCTTAACCCTTTCAAGTGCCAAGAAGTATGACAGTGCCTCCCATATTTTTTTCAAACAGTGCTTTTCAAAGTTAAAAATATATGTTGTAGTCTTGGCTCTAGATCAATGTGTTCATAATATTATCTTGAGTAGTGCTTCAGCACACAATGTAGCAACAGATGGTTTCAATTCTATTCACTCTCAGAATAAGGAGGTTCAATTTTCACAATTCAACATTCTTACTTCTGTGCTAAATAGGCAAACAGCCATGCAAACTTGAACCAAAAATAAGAGTTACTGCTGAGGAGATAGTATATCTGAGATATTGATGAATTTACAATAATTGATGTCATTCTGCACATTTAGGTCAGCCAAGAGAAGATTCACACCAATCCAAAGAGGTTGCCTGGCATTTTAACACTATTGTAATATCTTCAACTCTCATCACCCTGTTTTCACACTGTTGATAAAACGGAAAAAGATGTCTGACAGAAAGTGACAAGTAATGTTTTAGGGCAACCAAAAACAGATGTAATGAAGTATTACTAACTGGAATGAATCATTACGAATTAAGTCAAATAAATAATCATATACCTACTCAAAAGTCAATCGGCAGAGGTGAAGTAAGAAGTTATACTTATACTTTCAATTATTGGCCATACTCTTTCAAAGGAGGTGATACTAGTTCAACATATCGAGATGCTTTCAAATCCATGTTTTTAGGAGGAGATTTTGAGATTTGCAGCACAACATACTTATCATTAATGAAAACTCTTCGGAATGGAAATGGATCGTTTAAATTTTGAAAGAGTAATGGGCATACAGCAGGTCTATCTTTAGAGTCAGGGTCTTCTACATCCCATAGATCAGTCATACTACACCCTTTCCTGAAATTAAAAATAACAGAAATTATAGAAATATCAATGTCTGAGAGAGTAAAACAAATTAATTTAGCAATGGACTCACATTCTTGCTCCATAACACCAAGTTTCTTCCAAGACCACATAATCAACTTTCATCTGAAGAAGAGTCTTATACACAACTGGGATTGTTTTTCGACTAAAGATAGAGTAAACTTTCTTCGTCCTTTCCCTGAAAAATAAGGTGAATCAGATAATGCCATAAATACATATAAAAGCCCTAAACAAACATTTACCAACTTATATGTAAGATCGTCACTAATGAATTTCACTAATTATTTTGCAATGATTTAATTAGGAAATTGTCTGACTTTCTTAAACCTGGAACCATTTTCTTCGATCACTTTAATTCAAAATGCTTAATCTTTCTATAATAATGCCACACTGTTACTGTCAAAAGCAGGATACAGCTTGAAGTCCTAGGAGGCTAAAATGACTTAATCTTAACAGCTTGTAAGGAATTTGCTTTTCTCTACACTGCCTGAAGATAGCAAAATTTTATACAAAATTACAATGTATTATGATGTAAGAGAAAAACATAAAAGCAAATTGAAATAAGTAGAAAGTGATAAATGTGTGAGGAAGAATTAGACAATAAAGGAGCAGCAATCAATCTGTAATTTAAGAATAATCTAAAACTAACTGACAAAAATGTAATCTAAAAGACCAAAATAAAAACAGGACTTTGAAGCTTTAGGCTGTAGAAGATTACATTCTCAACTCAGATAATTAAAAATGTATGTGTAGGTAAATATAATCGGAACAAGGGGGAATGAAAGGAATTTTTATAAATCTGTAGGAAGTTTCAATCGTAAGATAGAAAAGGCTAGGCCCAGTATTAAAATGTAACCAGTATTAACTAATGTCCATTTTAGGGCCCAGTATTATAATGTTTTAATAGTGTTAAAGTGAAGATTATTGTTAATCTCCTACATATACGATGTATTAGCATGGAAATTAACTATAATCTCCACTTTAACAAAACAATATATTACCAGCCCCTAAAGTGAAGATTAGTTAAAGTCCATTTTAATAACACTTTATAGTACCGGGCCTTAAGGATGGCAAGTCCTATTACTGCTGGTCCTGATATTATAATGTATACTTAAAATGGACTTTATCCAATGCTCACTTCAGGGCCTGGCATTATGGTTAGCTAAAGTGAAGATTATTGTGAATCTTCTATACATATGAGATGGATTATCATGGATATTACCTAACTATAATCTTCACTTTCACTCTGAAATGCATTATAATGCTGTACCGTAAAACGAAAATTAGTTTAAGTTCATTTAAAGAATATATTATAATACCAGGTCTTAGTACATAATAATTGTACTCATTCGTGTATCAGCTACAAAAAAGTATTTAAAGAAAGATATACACAGAGTAAAGGCAAATGACTGACTTATGATTCATTAGCCATTTGAAATATAGCAAAAAAGTGAACATTTTGCTATCAGGGTCACTCATGAACCAAGATAACACTCAATGTAGGGATTTATGCAGGTTCTTTACCCATTTGGCAGAAAAAGATTATTCTTATTTTTTTAATAAATAGAGTATGAATTAAAATCAATTCAATGACTTTTGTACACTGATACTTGTGAGTTTCATGAAATGAAACAGGAATAACAATTCATCTGGTCTGGTATTAATACAAAGTTAATTTTCTTGTGTGACACATTAAGTAGAGTTAGCTATAAAAATTAAGAAAAAATTCACTCTCCTGGCTTAATTATTTTGATTTTGTAATTCCATCCAATTAAACTTGAGAAGGTATAGAGGTATAGTACATTATTATTATTTAACCATTTCCCTGGCATGTCCATGTGTATATCCATAATCTGAAGTTGCAAAAATCACACACATGCCTGTATATATCCGTACAAGTCTCTCATTTTCACTATGAACTAAACATGCCCGTCTTTTTCCATTCTCCACTCCAAATGTTTGCTTTAGACACTAGAGACCATAAACAGACCTCTTAGGTTGTATCCAGCTGATTTTTAGAATGAACTGCCAAAGAATAAAAGACTTCTGCACATCTATGAAATAACTAATTTCAGTGGGTTTATGAAACCTTTGCAAGTACTTTGATCATCGTAATTTTCGTTGTATATTTCTTTCTTGCATTTTTTCTCAACTTCAAAAGGAACTGCATTTATTTTTATGGAAGACAGAATGCATATAAACGAAAAATTATGGTAATAACTTTTACCCACACAAAATACCTCATTGTTCATATTTTAGCAACAGAACTATCTGGCTACTCTACAAAAACTTTATCCTCTTAGATAAATTCTATATAATAATTATTATTTTTTATTTTGGTTTATAAGTAGAATACCTTATTATTATTATTATATTTGTTCTGCAAAATTTAGATATATCAATAACTTACTATCTACAACATTTCTTGAGACAATTGCTCAATTTTGCATGGTAAACAAAGTGGAAATTTGGGCATAAATGGGAAGATATCCCCTTGAAACCCATCAGGTTTCATCTTCACATGAGATGTTTTATTGTAGTCATAAGGTTTTACTTGCTCACATGCAAAGTCTTGAAGATGTTTACTCTCAGGTTTGCTCCATAATTCCTATATAAATTTCACAAATTTCATTTCATATGAAGTTAGTTGTCACTTCAGCTGTATTCTCTTGGTGATTGTAAATTCATCATACCCATAATGGAACGCGATGAGGGCAATGATAGTTCTGATCACGATGTGTGGAAGAGGAATTGGATGCAGACGCCTCTGGTTTAGAATCAAATTATTCTGTGGATATTAACTCTGATTCCAGTGATGAAGCTTAGCAAGTCTAAATAGTTTACTTTTATACAGATAAAGGAACCATTAGAGATAAAGGGATCAAGATCCTTTGTGAGATTCTGTGAGGTGGTCAGGACATTGATGGAGCTACTACATAATAAATATGGGGTATTGATTGTCAGTAAATGATCTTGAGATACATATGGATTTGGGCAAAAGAGGAGAAAAAGAATACTGCCTGCAATCAAGACAACAAAAAATAATGAGAGGTAATGAAAGCTTCTGCTAATCAAAAGGGAATATTGGAGCTCTGTTTGAAACATATGAGAGAGGTGACACAGAGGTAAGAGAAGTGTTGCTTTCCATTCACAAAGTTGAAATGATACATGTAGAGAAAAGGTTGTGGCAGATAATAATTTACATTGGAGGGAGTTGATAGTGTAGATAAACATTTGTTCAACTATCTAATCCCAAGAGAGAGAAGGAAAATATTACTAAAATATAGTTATATCAAATTGAACTATTTGGAATTTCTTTTTTTGCTATCACAAAAGTAAGGGAGAAAAGTGAATCTTGAATACAAATAAGAGTTGATGGAGAAAATTATTGAAGAAAAACTATTGCAGGATTGCTTCTCTGAAAAGGAATTGTAAAATGTGATGCAAAGTTGATGTATTTCTATATTTGATATCTATGTAATGTCTAAACATTTTTTGTACGCGTAAATTCAAATAATTTTTAAGATATTAATTTTTAAGAGGAACTGTCAAAAAACGTAATTTTGATAAAAATGTTAATGATCAAATAAAAAAATCTGTCCTACATAATTATTTATCTAAGTACACCATTAAAAATTAAGAATAAAAATATGTGCCTTGATTTTGAAAAAAATTTGTCAGGGAAGTGGTTAACATGGTATAAAAATTGAATGAAATGCCTGTAATCAACCAATTAAGGATATAAAAAGCTTCATGCAAACCTAAGTCCTGCATCTTCATAATGGGGATGATTAACAACAGGTCGCCCAGTTGAAAGGAGAAGGTTGGCCATGACAGGCATTGGACCAGCAAAAGATGCTTGAGGGCTTGTTTCTGTGCGAACCCACTCAATTAACTCTTCTAGTGGAACATTACTGTACTCACCTAAAAGTGGAAAAGAAAGAATAGCGTATTAATTAGTACCCTCTATGTACAAAGTTCTATAAATGTATAACAGATATTATTGAGGGTTAATGATAAACAGTACTTTTGAATATCCAGGCTAATGATGGAGAGACAATGCACAAATAATCAGAAAGCATGGATAATGCAACATTATCATAATTTATGCAGATATACAATTTAATAATACTTTTTTATTAAAAATTATGAACAGAACTAGGTATGAACACATCAATAATGTGTCTTGTAAATTATCCAGAGTTCTTTTCCTGATACGCAGGCTCAAGTATTCTGTCTCTCCTGTTTATTTACATCCCTATATTACTTATGGCATAAGGATCTGGGGGCAATCACCTCATGTTTGCAGTCTACTTCTATTACAGAAGACTAATAACTTCAAACTCATTTTTCATTAATATATCATTTTTATGAGTACACAAAAGCATTATATTTGATGGATTAAAACATTTCAAGTAAATGAACATCCAAAAAATGAGGAATACAGACATAACTATTCCAAAGTAACAATGCTTGACATCATCTGACTCCATCAAAGAATATGAGTCATGAATTTTATACTGACAAAAAAGTTTAATCAGAAATTTCCAATTAATGCAGAAAATCTTGCAAAATGAAGACTTATTTTTTTTATTATTACCTGAGAGAAAAACTACATGGTTCTTTATGCTTTAGTGAATATAATGGAAATAATTAAATAAGGTTAAGTGAGATAATCAAACCTTTTTTCATTCTAAAATTAGAGATATCACATTAAAATTAATTAATTAATTTATTTAAGAATTACCCGTCGCGATTGGATCGTGGGACCCGGTGGCAACGGTTGAGGGGGTGCAAAAACAATGTACTAACTGTCCGGCATTCGCCCAAAGACGGGAGGAAAACCCCTCCAAAAACCTCCCGTAGACAGTACACATTTTATAAAACCAATTAATACATACCACATACCATATTTTGCAATGACTATACACATATATACATATAAGTTATACATAGTCGAGTTCAAGAGACTTAAGTTAAAATACATTACATAATGAACATGCAATAGAACTACATAAAATTTAGCAGCTTTTAATTTTTGCTTTGAATATTTTAATGTTTTTAGGCATTGGGATGAGAAGTTCTCCAGGTAAAGCATTCCATTCCCTTATACCCCTGTTAATAAATGAGTATTTCATTACATCGGTTTTCTGTTCCCGTTCCTTTATTTTTAATGAATGATCGCCACGTCCTCTATCTCCTCTAGGAGTATCAAACCTCGCTTGTATTGACTGTATTCATAATTTGTTTACTTAAATAATGACTAGATCTCACTAGTGAGTGACTTTCATTAAACAGTAGTATTCATAGAGCTTCCTAGCAAGTATGTAGAGGTTGACAGCTAAACAACTGCACACAATGGAGAGTTACATTCATGATTTGGCTACCTTGTACCATAACCTGTTAATGTGCAGAAGACAAGTAAGAGTACTTTACATTGCTTATAACAGCAGAATAAGCATGCATTCATATATTTCTGATTAACACAATTTATTGATTCATTTCGAACGAACTGTGGAAAGTATCCTTTTTAAATAGAACAATTAATGATTGGAATGCTTTACCCTCTGAAGTTTTTGACCCATTTCCTGATAAGTTTATCAAGGTAAATTTTAGTCTGTGTAAATTACATACTTAATAATCCTGTTTTTTATTGACGAGTTGGTAAAGTACTATAACTCTGACTTTGTAAAAGTAAATTTAATATAATTATTTTGTTGGTAAATGTTATATATTTGTGAGTGAGTCATGTTAAACCATTCTGTATCATACTTATGATGTGGTTTTTATAGCATATTTATTAAGTCGATGTTATTGTATTTATGATGTATTATTCTGTTCTGTTTTTGTAAACTTTTACCGCGATTCCACCTAGCCAGTTGGCTAACTTGCAGCGTTCGATTTAATAATAATAATAATTTCATCCCTAATTTTCTTTGTTGCTAATTCTTATAAAAATATTTGCACATATTTAAACCTATTACATAGGGCTTCAACTTGATATGCATGAAATAGAATGGATACAAAGAGATAGATAACTGGCCATGGTAACATAAATTACTTTTACATGAATGTTGAGTCATTATTGACTTATGAAGACATAAATACTCAGTGGAAATGGAATTGGTGCTGTTCTGAGGTATATGCATGGTAGAGAATATTACCTAACAGAATATCTGGTGATAAAACAACACAATTTCCTTGTAATATTTGTCTAGAACTAAAGGCAGAATATGTATTTGATAAGTTGTCTTTGGCATTACTATATATCAACTTGTGAGTTAGTTCATGGGATATCAGAATGCTGATCATACCAATTAAATGTGCCAGAATTCGAACATTTTCACAGTGTTTTGCAAGAGGCTATTTGTGATCATGCGAGTCAGTTATCAATGTCTTTACGAGTGTTATAATTGACAAATGTATACCGGAAAGCCAAAAAAGACAGATGTCACTCCTGGGGAAAGATTATTTATAAAATCTAAAATGGTAGGTAGCGATAGAAGCTATAGGGATATCATTGTTTTTATACCCCTTGCCCTACATCATTGGCAACTTTTAGGATCAATATGTTTATTTTGTTATTTATTTCAATTTCATTTCATTTTGAAGTTTTTAATAACCCAATTAATTCGATAAGCCTATTTTGTTAATAAGCCAAGATAATAATAATACTTATCAAAAGCCAATAATAGTTATTATCTATCTGTTAAATAAATTATTCATCGAAGGTGATGTTTAGAAGCAAATTTGTTGTACGATTTGCAGGTATTTGAAAAAGGTACTAAAGACTGCCATAAGATTCATCTCAAATTATTTTTTCATATTATAGCAGATAAGGTGGTGAATAGAATTCAGCAATGAGAAGAAACATTACAAGGGTGGTTTGTAATTACGTGTGCTTGCCAGATGCAAAAAATCTCAGTTTAACCAACACTCATTCACGCATTGATATTTCCTTTTTCATATCAGTTAAAAATTGCAGGTTCCATCGATTCTACAGTAAGCTCAACTTCACTGCTTGTCAGTCAGCAAAAATTTCTAAACCACTGCTCATCTTTAATTTCTGTATTACCGCTTGGTCAGTTCTGGAAGCACGTCTTCTTTCAATCCACGGCTTAACCCAGATGCTTTTCTTTCTGTTATTCTTCTTCATTTTAGAATAAGCTAGAATGACTACAGCTGCTGCAGTATTTCTTAAGTGAGACGATATCTTGACCGCTCTCAGGAATTCATACAGTGGACAGGGATTGGAATGATCTCAAGAGCAATCCCTGCGAGAGGCTCCAGTGGGGTTAACACAAGAACGATATGATTTGGATGATAAAGAGGTGCAAGGGCTCTGCTATCAGTTTTCCAATCGTAATCTCGAACTCAAACGATAAGGAAGATGTTGTTGTGACGTACTTGTAGGTGAATGGAATTACAATAAGGAACTGCTTTACAATTCTATATATTCGTTTGATTGGTATCGCTGTTGCATATCACAAGGAAAGTTTCGATTCATCACTCTTTCATGCATGAATTTCAGCACTAAGATACTGAGGAAATCTCAAAAAATGAAGCTAATGAGTTTGAAGTCATTAATGAGGAGTAAAATTCTCTGGATAAATATTTCCGTTATTAAACACATGATAAATATTCCCTCGTCACACTCATTGAAAAGTGGAGATAACTCTAAATGTTACTGATCATAAATAAATCGCAAACAGCTCTATATGGCCTGCCATACAGTCATACAGAAAAAATAATATATGACAATAAAGATGCATACTTCATATCCCATAGTTTAAAGCTGGTATATAAACTCATTGGTAGAACAGATAAACCAACATGGAAGTGTAAATAAATATTCTAAAAGGCCACTCTTGAAAAGGGCGAACTCCTCGGCGCAATCGCTTTGTAATCTAAATTGTACTGTAAACCTTTACAGTAGAGAGAAAGTTTTCAAAAATGATTATCGTCAAATTTCTTTTTCTATGCATAAGTGCAGCCATATCCCCTCGAAAAAAGCCGGGGCTATAAGATTAACCTTGTGTTTTCAAGACCTTGGAAGGAGTATATAAGATAAGAAGGCTCTAGGTCCTGGCCGTGCCAAACACTTCCTCTTTACCTTGTGAGCAAGAATAGAGCAATGCCAATGCCATCTATTGGAGATAAGACGTGAAAAAAAGTGATATCAAAATGCCCCATAAGGTTATCCCTCTATAAGATTACTCTATGATTCTACAAACTATTTAGTAATTACAAATTATTACAAAGTTATACACTCATTGACAAAAAATATCACACACCAAGAAAACGTTGTCAGAATTGCAAGGAACTTGATGTAGATATTTGTAATATTGATCAAGAAAATTATAACAAATTCAGAGCAAAATAAAAGTTTTATTGCAGAAAATTGAACACATGTATTCGGGTGCTAGTGCTCTGTGTATCCACCTCAAGCTTGGATACAAGATATAATATGGGTGGGCATGAAGGCATACAGATTTTGTCTGGTATGCTGCAGCATATCTGTCCATATTTGGTGCAACTGGTTCTCAAGATTTTGTTAATTTTTAGGCTGCTGTCACAGGTGGTCCCAGATTTGTTCAATTGGAGATAAATCTGGCAATCAGGCAGTTTACAGAAGAGTAGCAATGTTACTGAGGCATTCCTGTAACACCCTTACTATGTACTACAATCAAGCATTAACCTGCTGGAAAAGATCTCTTGGAAACCTTGCCATGAGTGGCAACACCTGGCTGCAGGCTTTCTGCACATATCACTGTGCTGTATTTTCCCCACATATCACTTCTAGGGGTGACCGACTGTCATATGTGATGGCCCCCAAGACCTGCATACCAGTGTTGAGGGAGTATGTTGTGCCTTACCAAATGCAGGAATGAGGCACTCACCACAAGGTGTCCAGATACTAACACAACCATCATCAGAGCATGAAGAGAACCAGGATTTGTCACTATTAACTTCCCAAGTACATTCTGTAGCAGTCTCAGCAGCTTGTTCATGACACCACTATAAACAGAGGCTATGGTAGGTGGGTGTCAGAGACAGAACATATAGTAGATGTTGTGAGTCAAATTTCTTTCAGCAAAATGCCTGGAAATGGTTTCGACAGACACGGGTCCGTAAAAATGGTACTACCAGTGTCTGGATGGACATCAAAACCATTGGATTTACTAGTGCTTGTCAGAGTATCTGACGATCTTTCCTTCTGGTGGCCAAACAAGGATGCCCTGAGCCCAGTTGCCATGTGCCTTTATGCATCCACTGGTCCCTACATATCCTTACATTTTGGTCAGAATAGCTTAGGTATGGCTGATTCATCGATACCACTATCCACCCTCATGCATTCCAATAATGTATCCCCCTCAAACCATGTCAACTGGGTAAAATCTTTCCGCTGGCACTGAAGAGGCATGTCGAAAGTTTCAGGTTCGAAAGGAAACAGTCTACTACATCCAAGTAGTGAGTCCTTTTACAGGCCACCATTGACAGTGCATTTGCAGCCTCTGGTGGCAAGACTATTCACATAGTCAGTTCACTATGCTCATCAATTGACTATCAGCCAAAGATGTAACTGTATGCTGAGTTTTGCAGCCAAACAACAACTCTTGGTGCATGCTTTTTTGTCAATGAGTACATGAGTAGTTCTTAAAACTGTAAATTACTTTCATTTAATTATTCTAATTTATTTACCATTTTCAAAAGATTAAATCTATTACAAATGTAAGGACTGGAGCAACTTGGGAGTTCTATTAGCAAAAGAAAGCCTAAATAATCTAGTAAAGTACTGAGTCTCACAGAAATTAATGAAGGATACATGATGAGTCTAGTTCATTTCAACAAGGCAATAGAAACAGCATATAGTAGCTTGTGCCATTATCTTACACTGAAGATAGGAATATTACCAATAATACTTCTCTGCTCAATGATATTCTTGATTCCTTGAGCACTCATTCCACTCAGCAGCACAGCCATTAATGCCCAATGTACCTCAACATTTCGAATAACAGACCAGTACTGCAATTATGAAAAGAAATCTAAATGTATAAGACAGAAAATCAATTATGGAGCTTCAGGTAACCATACACAAAACTCTCAATCATAATTTCTAAGGAGAGAAATTAATTTTCCCAAGTAAACTACGATTTAGAAAGTTTAAACATTCTTTCAATGAAGAGAATATGGAAAGTTTAGATTTACTGTTATTTATACCTCAAATTCATCTCACAATGTACCTCACTTTAGGAGATTGGGTACTTTAGCAGTTCTTTCAGGTTGTATTTTCAGCAAAATCATATTTGCCAGGCAAAACACAGGGTTGTGATAGTCTGCATAATGATCTCCTAATCCCTTAAAACATTTAAACACTTGCTATCAAGAGCCAAAGTCACATGCAACAATTTCTTCTTATGCTTTACCAATATCAATGAAGGAAGTCAAATGTAATCAAAGAACATGTTTAATTGTTGGGTGTCTTCATAATGTTTTGATTTTCTGTGGTTAAAGGTACTCCAAAATGCTCTTTTTATACCTTTATAAAATACATTTGACGTTTCATAAATCAATCTTGTTATTTTGAAATGAAAAATTAGTGTAGTTTAAAAATTAATAATAACAGTCTGCCTTCCATAAAATAGTAATGCCTTCCAGAGTTACCAGGTTAAGGCCACTAATACTCGAGCCTGATTGTATGAAATAAAGGTAGTGTGGCTAGTGTTAAATTTCCACTGCCTAATATTACCCAGAATGTTACTTCCCGCACTGATTTTCAAAGGCTGAATTGACTAGTGGCCTCCTCTGAAAAATGTCAGCAGGAAAATTGCCACAGCTGGGGATTGAACCCTTCTGTATAGAAGACAAAAGCCTTAACGGCTTCGCCACTGAGGCTAGGGGTTTAACAATTATCAAGTTAAAAATCTAAATGTTACAAATTATTGGAAAAATATTAAAACTGCTCTTATGAGTGACTAAATAAATTCATTTTCACAATATCTATCACTACAGCCTCCATTATGTGGAGCCTTTTTTTCCCAATGTTTACTTAATAGTTAATTTAGACTAGAAGATTTACTGAACAGATGGAGCATTTCATCTTTAAATTCCTCACTAAGCATATAAACTACAGATATGAACAATATGATATTATAAGGGTAAAATCTAAAAGTCTTTGCTCCTATTTTGTAAGCCAAAATACAGTATTTGCATGAATCTAAGGCTAACCCAATTATAAGATAAACCAACATTCCACAAGGGAAAAATGTTTATTTTCAAATAATAATTAATGATAGAAATGAATAATAAAATACTTAAGAATTAGGATATGATTGTGACTGAATCGATCTCTCTAATTAGTACTGCTCAGCATCTACTTCACCAACACAGTTGAAATTTATACTGTGATGGCATTGATGCTACTTACAATCCAATTGTAACCAGTCATACAAACATTTTTTGAGTTGAAATAACTTTGATGAAACTCAAACAGAATTTTACTGCAGACTTACATACTCTGGTTAACTTAAATACTTAGATTGTGTAATCCAATTGAAGTCAACGATTTTATTTCTGATTGTAAGACAAACCCACTTTTCTTTGGAATTCCAGGAGGAAAAAACAGTCATAGATTTGTGCAAATACAGTAAAAATGTGATTGAGAAACTGAGATATTATCAAAAATTAATTCTTAGAATAGCGTAAAAGAAAGCTAGGTACATCAAACAATCTCTATATTGTGATTTTCCTATGTTTATCACATCAGCTGGAAGAATTGGGAAAGACTTTTCAGCCACTCTCATATGAGCCAATATATTATATACCTTTCTAGAAGCAAGTAATGAAGCAATCACACAGAGATGAGGAGTGAAAAACAACTTCAGTCTCATCACCAAGACTGCCATCGCTGTAAAAACACAGAGTTGACCAATATTGTACATAATATCAGGCTCCCAAATATCACTGATTTTCAGCCTGAAATAAGTCAAGATGCAACAAAATAATCTTACCATTGGCTAGTATTGGCAAAATTAAACATATAAATCTCAATAAATAATTTTATCCGAAAAAATTAGCTTTTCCACTGGTAATAATAATCTAAACAACACATGGTTATTCAATCTGACAAATATTTTTTTGTTTCTTTCAAACTTTCAATGAAATAATACATTATATGTCTTGTCATCAAAATACTGGAGTAAATAGAGTCCATTAAACAATTCATTCATTCATTATATTTCCACTAATTCAACATTTCTCAAAACCACTGATTGTGAGTCCTAGGTCGGTACCCTAGGTGGGTGGGAGGTTTGGAACTGCAAGTTAATGCAAAAATTTCTTACCTTTTTACATCACTATCACCTTCCTTAAAGGTCAAGTATAGTCCACGAACTGCTACTGCAACCAGTGAAATTAGAGCTGCAGGTAGTAAAAGAGTCCAGCAGATCTTTTCAATAGTTTCCAAACCCAAAAAATCAAACTCTGGTGAGCATGTGTAGAGCAAAGTATGGAAGCTCTTGAAGGAAGTGAACTTGGATCTCAACAGATCAAAAATGTGAGCCTGTAAGATTAAATTGAAATAATAAATATGAACCCCATTCATATGACAGAGATGGATAGTCCTAAATTATCCCAATAGATATCAAGTGAATTTTTTACCAGAAATTATAAAATCAAGGATTTATACCTAGAAAACTACAATATTTTTTAACTTATGTCTAAATAATCTCATGCTAATATGTATACACTAGAACCTGGGTATGAAAGTCTACATACATTTGAGAACTATGGGTCAAAACTGTAAAATATTCCATAACAAGCAACCAACTCTTAGCATTTCATAAGCTACCCTTAACTTCTCATCTTAGATGATACAAAGAACGTTTTACAAGAAATGCAAGAAAATCTGCTCTATGAAAATTTTCTATGAGCTTATTTCTAAGGTATTTTCATGATGAAATAAAATGTTAACATGGTGAAATCACAAAAAAATATCTTGTCAATTTTTTAGGTAGCAAGTGCCACCTATTGATGGTCAATGCCTTTATTGCAGTTAAGCTCACCTTTCCTTCCTTACCATTATAATATATGTGAAAAATAGGGAATCAACTATGATTAATTGATTTTTTTATCCAATTTAGACCAAGAGCAGTTTTATGTAGATACTTTACATTTCAAAACACTAAATTAAATTCCTCTTTTCTTCTAACATATAAACACAATATAAGGGATCTCTTAATAATTTGTCCTGGCATAACCTTAGAAACAATAATTACATAGGACAGAACTTCTCAATCTTTGAGTTATCCCACTGTTAGGCCACATCATTTCTAAGAGCTTCAAATATTTGTTATGTTACTGAATATTTGTACTCAAATTTGAGAGATATATAATTGTTAGATGAAATCTTCAAGTTAAAAAAACATTCAAAAGCTGGAGGACTAAAAAAATATGCATAATAAGGTTTGTTGAGAGGTCTGAATTAATACTTGTACATAATGGCAGAAAAATAATGAGAGGCACAGTTCTATGGACATTAACATAACAATTACCAACTATTATCATTATCTTTCTCTATTTCTAACTTTTGTCTTGAATACAACCATATATCAATTCATTCCTTTCAAAACCCTTATATTTTCTTCTATAGTATTGGTTATTTGCAAGTCACTATATTAAATTGTTTCTCAGAACCCTATCACGAGTAACCTTCTAGGGAAACCTTGTTTACAAACAATGATCAAGAGCATAGAGGGGCAAATTATAATATGCATTAATAAACTTTGATACTAATAATGAGCTGATGTGATGGATTAACCCTTATACACTCAGGGTACTGATGTACCAGCTAGCACCTTCAGTATCTGAAGGTTAATAAATAAAAGGATATAGTGAGACCAAAAGGTTTAATTTGTAACTTTTATATTGGTTTATAATAGCTGTGATATATTTTTTAAATTAATTATGTTTACTTAATAACTAAGTAAAGCATTTGAAGTAATTCAATTAGCCATCAGTGCTGAAAGAACAATACATACACTGATACTTCATAATAAAATGTTTGGAATAATGCTTCAGGGAAAATTCAGCTTACTGATGCAATGAACTAAACAACAGAACATCTCTTTCTAAAAATAAAAATAGTCTTTATTTGGGAAAGATTTAGAAGCTAATATAAAAAAAATACTCTTTAATCATGTCAGAACATTTTCAAATTATAGCAGGATTATATTTTTTTTGTTATTACTTGTGCATCGTAAAAAATATGTAAATTTAAAAAATAATTGGCAAGACTTACATCATCTTCAGTACCCATGAGTTGAGCCAGCTTTGTTTTCAGTGATACAGCACTGATAAAAGCTAATGGAAGACACACAACTAAGCGGACTACAAACCACACGAAAGGAATTCTAGTTTGCTTTGAATTCTCAATTTTCTCCTCAGATAGAGATGATGCAGTTGTAGGCTCAGTTCCCTCAGAGGTTGAAGGTAAGGGCTTCTTTGCAGGCCATAGATATGCTTGAGATCTTTCAATGATCACAGAGAAAACAAGAATAGGTGCCAAAAGACAAACAAGGAATGAGGAAGCCAGAAGGTCATTACCACAGAGAAGAGCAATTGAGTGTTGTATCCCAACCTAATACAAAAAGTACACCAGAATAACAATTAGCTTTCACAATTTAAATGAATCAATTATTTTTAACCAATAAAAAAATTTGTTAATTATATTATAGAAATATGATAACGATAAATAATGCTTATACACACAAGTTATTTTTGCATTACTGCCTCTCTTTTCATTAAAAAAATTTATATGACAATTAATTTGAAACATCAGACCTTCTGAAATGATTTAGTGTGTCATATTTAGCAGATAAGAATTAGAAATATCAGAAACATTAATATAATCATTTTGGTGTAATAGATTTTCTCCATATTTCATATTTTAAGATGCATGGAATAAGACACATAACTGTAACTTTCCTCAGTCAGCAAAGAACAACATAATATATCCACATACCTACACGAATTTTCCACAACCCGATCTACTTTTTCAATATTCTATATATATTGCAAAATGGCCTTGGCTGTCTACACACATTAAATAACAACTACTACTACAATGTTCAGTACAAACTGAGGATTCTGATTACACTTATTTTTTATTTCCATTTCTCAAAAATAGGGTTTATTGCAAAATATTACTTACTGCCATCCCAACAGTGTAGACAAGAATGGAATGATGGTTTACAATGCCCACTAAGTAGAGACAAAAAAGAATAACTGCTTGAGTTGCTAACACAAACTGTGCAAACTGCCAGGTAATCAGACAGAGATTAGAAGAAATCAGGATAGCTGCAATCTGGAATAAATTGATCATGTTACCAGCAATCAATGTCATATCTGAATGGATTTTTCCTTCAAGAATACATAAAATAAAATCATTCTACAACTAGAATAAACAACAGCTTGCATGATTTTAATTTGATTTCTACCATTCATCAATAACATCTAATATCCAAAATTAATTCTAGCATTTGATGATAAATACTTAGCTTGCACAAATGATTTAATATAGTAAAAATGTGAAAAAGAATACCAAGCAATTTAAATGGAGATTTCATTTATCCTATGATTGTTAAAGGGTATTAATTAAAAAAACACACACATCACTTTTGGTGCTTACATGTTTTAATGATGGCTCAGCCTTTTTTCTGAGACAATTTGTCACCTGAAGCATTTGTATTAGGAGGAGTGGATAGCAGAAGCTCTCCCTTAGTGGTGGTGCCCACTGAACACGAGTGCACTGTAATTTTATGAAAAAATGTATGTAAAATTGTGACTAAGTTACAAAAATGAATGTAACAGCTTAAACAAACAATTCAAAGAACGTAAGACTGGTGGAAAATGAATTGGAAACATCTGCAAATGATATTTAAAAAATTCAAAAGCAGCAACTTAAAGTATCTTGAGTGAAACTGAATAACAACCAATATATTTGTTTTAATTTATGACAATAGAATGACAGAATACTTACTTCACCATGATTATAGAAGTAGCAGGTTACAGCAAGCAATCCACCACCAATGGATCCACTGAAAGTGGAGACATTAGCATCATCAGCAATACTGTTAAGAACTTACTTATTTGTGTTAAAATACAGTCTTCTGCTAATGTTACTTTTTCCCATCAGAGAAATTCTGCCAGTTATTATGTAGTTCACATATTACATAAATTTAGATACAATCATTAATTCATGATTAGCATGGAGCTGCACAGCAATCTACTCAGTCAGTAAAATTAATACATCAAAAATTGAAATATATTTCAACCATTTGCATGGATTCAAAACCAATAATTACTACAACATATCAATGGGATATGAAAACAAATAGATTTCCCCTTAAATATAAAATTTTTCCTTATATGCCAACTTTTCATAAACATTACGTATTGAAATCCTCATCATCCACTCATTAGGTTGGTTGTTTCACCAAAAAGAAAGAAGGTTGATGGAATTATTATTCTTGAATAATATGAAATTATTAGTTGGACACATTTAAGATGGATGTTCTTTGAGAAAGTATATGATGTGGCATAAATAAAATTTACCTTAACTGAACACCAAAAACAAAGAGTGTAGCAACAGTAATTCCGGCCATAAGCCAAACTCCGGTGAGATAAAAGTACGCTGGATCACCCAAGCCCTCGCAGCTGAGAACAGGAGGAAGACCCCCACCTCTTTCAACCTGCCAGCATATTTTGTTTTCCAATCCTAATGAATTGCATGCCCAGTCATAAATTCTGTACATGATACCCAGAAATAACTGTACGGCATATTTGTAAGGAAGAAAGAATTAACAGAGTATATCAATGAATGAGTAATATACGAACAGATAACAAAATTAATGTATTAAAAGTACAATAAAACTCATTGTTTAACACTATTAGGAGATAATTAAATTATCTTACCTCAGGATACAAATTGAATCTTTTCAGAGTGTTTATCACTGAAGGATACTCCGTAACATTATTGTTCATGATATAACTTACGCCATCGGCTAGAGTTGGAGCCTCAACGATGGTCTTATAATAGAAATAATATAACCCCTGAAATACCAATCGTGAAGGAAAATAATTAAATATCGCTTCTATTATCACCATCACTTAGAAACTAAGATACTCACCATCTCTGTTCGAAATGTCATTTCTCTTTCCAGCGCTGAGAGATGCGAAAAATGCCGGTCATTTTCAAACATTGTTGAGACATGATAAATATGTATACAAGCAAATCCAAAGGCTAAATATTTATAATGAAACGAAAATTGCATCAACAATCAGAAAAATACATAAGAATTAACTAATATGAAAGTGAATAACAAACATATCAGTAATGTACGTTAGATTTCAGAATATGACCTCAAACATATATAGAAACATAACTATTGATAAAATGTACTCCAGTTCAGTTTACCAAGGAAGACCACAGCCAAACTATAATGAATGCAGTTCCCATCAGGGTTCATTTCAGGCCTCTGATTATGTTCCGGCTTTCTCTTTGAAGCTAATGCATTTCTAGGATTTTTGTCTCTTTTAGATACGACACCGGTTGCTTTCTTTTTATCAGCATTGCTATTAATTATCACAGTCATCTTACATTTCTCGTAAAATCTTTCCTAGTTAGGGCATGAGTTGGACAATAAATTCACACAAGAGAAACTCAGAGAGAAAGAGGAGAGTGAGACTTCACTGTAAAAGCTTAATGTATTTACACTGTCCTGTTCTTAATTTGATTAAACCTATAAACGATAATGTTCACGTCACTTCAGTTAAAATCTTAGATTTACAAAAGAGACCAATAGTTCAACTTCACTGTATAATGCATTATTTACTTTAGTTTGAGTGGGTCTACGCTATTTTCGTTCATCGTAAACAAACGAGCTGCGTGTGCTCCTGTTAAATCGCGCCTTTTTTCACTGATATGTACTGCATTCAAATTGAACTCTCGTATTCTTGACGTTTAACCATTAAGAAGCCATTTATTAAAAAGACTCGAGTACTTAAAAACAGATTTTCGTATGTAATAAACTTACGAATAGCTGTAAAGTGTTAACATCCGAATGCATTTGCATGGCGAAAACCTACAGTATGAGATCGGTATTATTGTTACATTATTTCCGGATAACTTTGCATACTTACAAATAATTTATTCATCTTCTCTTTCTGTCATTCTGATTGATAGATTCACTGTCTTCATTCATCAGCAATTCTGTCATGCAGCTGGCATTCCTTAAACAGGTTTAGAGAACTACAAAAAGCATATGACACCCTATGTATGTACCCTTCACCTTCTATGTAGGCATCATCAGGTGCTAAAAACATGAACTCTTCTGCTCTGAGTGAACTAATAATGGAATAATGTGAGTTAATTTTTGAGTTCCCTATGATAGGTGAAATTTACATATTTTTTGGAGTTACGTTTTCTTGCATCATCGCTGTACAATCAGTCGTCTATTGTTGGTGATTTAATGTGAAATTTTCTCAGTTTCAAGTTGAAAATGACGTTCAGTTATATAAATAAAATTACTCTTAACATAGATAAAATGTAGTTGTTTTTATCTCAGTTTTATTTTCAGAATGATCATGTAAGTATGTATAAAACCTTGTTGCTTAAATTAAAATTTCCTCACCCTCTTTACCTGAGCCATAGTGTGTGCCAGGTGTTGCATTGGCAATCCAGTATATATTCATTTGGTTGCTTTGTTTAAACTTTCATTCTTGGCAGTGATTTGAAATACTAAGTTGTTTGACAGAAAAGCCACTGAGTCAATGTTTAGTATCCTGAGTGACAAACAAATAGCAAGATCCAGGAACATGGTGTCAGAAGTAAAAGTTGTGCTTGGAGTGCTGCAGTCAGACTATTAGAAAACGAAATTTTGAATACTGACAATGAGTAGTTTCTTTTTCTTTTGTAAGTTTGAGATTCAAGATGGTGGTTGGAAGTAATTTTATGATAGTACATGCGCCTTCTAATCTGCAGGCACTTGCAGCTTTTGAGTTAGTTGGTGACATATCAAGTTAGTGGACCAGATGGCAGAGTCTATGGGAGAAATTTGAAATTACTTCTGGAATATGCAACATATAATAATCAGAGTGGCCACACTGAAGACATGTACTGGATCAGATGCGTTGGACATTATAGATAATTTCAAGTATGGAAGTGGTGAAGATGAAACAAACATCAGTCTAACACTGCCCAAGATGAAAGACTATTGTGTAGGTGAGGTCAATAAAATTTATGAACTTCACATTTTCAATCAGTGAATTCAAGAGGATGGTGAGGTCTTTGGTAGTTTTTATGCATCTTTGCATAAGTTAGTGAATTCCTGCAAATTTCATACACTTGGAGATTCACTGGTATGGTATAATATTGTTATTGGCATCAAAGACAATTTGCTGTGCAAATGGTTACCCATGGTTAGCGACTGATGGCACCACTGACACAAAATGTGTATGCTGTAATTTAACGCCATCTGTAGATATATAACTGTCAAAATTTCAGACAGATTAATGGAGTAGTTTTGTTTTGGTAGCTGTTGAAAGTAGTCAAGTTTGTGTTTGCTTGACACCATAGAGAAAGAGCAATATTGATTTCTTTTTTTGGATGGGAAGACCTGCAAGGAAATCAAGGTGAAATTTCATGCTGTTTATAAGGACCATGCACCTTCAGATGACAACCATCAGATATTGGTTTAATGAATTCAAGCGTGGCCGAACATCCGTTTTTGATGAAGAGCACCCAGGCCGTCCGATTGAGGTGATTATGGAGGATATTGTTAACAAAGTCCATGATATCATGCTAGCAGATTGCCATGTGAAGATCTAAGAGATTGCTGACATAGTGCAATCCGAAAGAGTTTCTACAGCATTTCATGACTGTTGATGAAACATGGATTCATTACTACATGCCAGAAATGAAAGAACAGTCCAAACAGTGGATTTCACCCAGCGAACCTGCTCCAAAGAAGGTGAAAACGGTTCCATCGGCTGGATAAGTCATGGCCACCGTTTTTTGGGATTCGCGAGGCATCATCTTCACCAAATATTTGGAGAAGGAAAGGACAAGTACGGGGCAGTACTATGCTGATTTATTGGACTAATTTGATGCAAAATTGAGGAAAAAACAGCCCCATTTGGCAAAGAAAAAAGTGCTCTTCCATCATGACATTGCACCAGCTCACTCATCTGCAATCACCACAGCAAAACTGGTTGAATTATGATACGAATTGCTACCTCATCCACCCTATTCTCCAGATTTGGCCCCATGCAATTTCATTTTGTTTGCAAACATGAAAAAATGGCTTTGGGGAAAGCGAATTCATCAAACAAGGATGTCATCGCCACAACAGAGGCCTATTTTGCAAAGTACAAAACGTATTTTTTGGATGGCTTGAAAAATTTAGAATATCGCTGGAAATGTATTGAGTTGAAAGGAGACTATATTGAAAAGTAAATTTAAAAGAAGTTAAAAAACATGCGTTTTCTTGCCTAACACAGGTACTTATCATACAGCCCTCGTAAAGGCTACAAAGCAGACCAGTATCAACAGTAGTAGACCAATGGAATGTAGAAGCTGTGGGACTTCTAATCCACCTCGTCAATGTCTAGCAAGTGGTAAAGATTGCAGAAAATGTGTTGACAAGAATCATTTTGCTAGGAAGTGCAAGAAGAAAGTAGTTTGTCTGATTGATCCAAAGTTCAAGAGTAAATAGAGAGATTGTTCAATTTCACCAGTGAAGTGTTTAACTGTAGACATTGAACCTGTCCATTAAGTGGGAACAGCGGCCTCAACAAAGTTGTTCTGTAGTTTGAAAATGGATATACCACTACAAGAACATTTATTTCAATTGGACAATGGCTTGACGGTCAATATCGTTAGCAAAGATACTTATGTTTGGTTGTATGGAGAAGACCAACTGCTACGTTTAAAACCCAGAAGGTCCACCTTAGTCATGTACAATAAGACAGGTGAAGCTGGTCGGCCATAGAATAGTAAAATTAAAAATCCAAAGGATGGATGTAAATATAAAGTGAACCTTCAGGTGGATGATGGACCCTTTTCTTTGCTGCGTGGAGCAAAGGCAGTCTTTGGAATATTTATTTATTCAGGGCGAGATTGATGGGACTGCTGAAGATCAATAAGGAAGTTATCAAAGACAGTTAGTGTTGTGGAGTCGCCCCATGGTTGCGCTACCGATGGCATGCCCTTTCCCCCATTAGAGGAAAGGAATTTTCCAGAGGTTGTGGAATTTTCTGGAACCTTTTCTTTCGTATATATAGAGGGCTGCCCTATACATTGGGGCAGTCTATAAGTAGAATGGAAATAAAGAGTGTGAACCAGACATCTCGAAAGAAATTCATCAACTCCTCCCCACCAGCTGAGGGTCCCTCTGAAGCGTCATCCTTTGCAATCTTCTTATTGATCCGCTCTGAACTCCTCGGATGGCCTGGACCGTATGGTTCATCTGATGGCCAGCGTCGCTTCTGTCATCTTCTACATTGGTCCTCCCTATTAAATTTCCCTGAAATGAGATGGGATGGAGGGGCAGAAGGAATATCAGTAGCATTAGCCACCAGGTCTGCATTAAATATCTCGCCTGAATCATCATCTTGATCCGCACCAAAGCAAGGTCTTAGGTGATCGATGTGTCGGTGCCAGATAGGTCCTCGGGGGAAAACTCTGACTTTGACGCTCCGAGTGCAGAGCACCTTTACGATGACAGCAGGAATCCACCTTGACTCCTTATTATGCCTCGGTCCACAATAACACATGTAGCATGGTGCTCCCATGATGTACCGTAGTATTTTGGCGTAGTTTTGAAAGGTAATCATGTTGTTGTTCTAACATCATGTCGTAATGCAATTTTATCCAGATTATCTACGAGCCATAACAGTGTTGGCAGTTGCATGAAGTCAGCAAGACAAATTGTTTATTGGCCTGGTGTGGAAATAGATGTAACTCAGTATGTGCAGAAATGTTCACATTGTAAAAAATTTCAAGATGTGCTGCAGAAAGAAATTTTAATAAATCTGCCAGTGTCACAGTTCTCTTGGCAGTTAGTGAGTTTTGATATATTCACGTTAGATTGCCCCCATTATCTAATTACTGTTGAATATTATTATGACTTTTATGAGATTGACCTTATTACCGATCTGGTGAATTCCAGCATTATACCAAAGTTGAAAGCTCATTTTGCTAGACATGGAGTGCCTGTCAGAGTAGTTTGCGACAATAGTCCGCCATTTAATAGTGGTACTTTTCATCAGTTTTCTTAAGATTATGGATTTGAATTGGTAACTAGTTCACCATATTATTCACAGGCAAATGGAGATACAGTAAATGTTGTAAAACAAGCCAAGAAACTGTTGCGTAAATGTCATTCGTCAGGTACAGATCCCTATCTCATGCTTTTAGAGCAATGTAACATTCCTTCATAAGAGATTAGACTCTCTCCTGTTCAGAGATTGTTCAGCAGAGCAAATGGAACACAGCTGCCACTCTCAGGTCACCGTTTAAAACCTAGGTTATTCAGGGATGTAGAGGCAAAGTTAACTAAACATAAAGAGAGGCAGAAGGTAAAGTTTGACTCAAATGCTAAAGGTTTGTCTGAGTTATTGTGAGTACTATTCTGCAAATTCAACCGAATAATTGTAACAAACCATGGCGTAAAGCTAAGGTGGTCAAACAGGTTGCTCCCAGGTCTTACATGGTGATTAATTAAGATGATATCAAATAGAAGACACCTTTGAGCATCAAAAGAAGACTGGGATGAGAATGAGCTAGAAATTGATTTCTCTACGGCTGAGCCAACTAAGGAAATGCAATTGCCTTGAGAGAATGTAGACAGTTACGAGGAACAGTCTGTGCCTCTACATAGAAGTAATAGAATTCGAAGATATATTCAGGATCCAAATTTTATATTATTCCCCTAAGTGATCTTATTGTAATGTTTTCTGTTTTATGAAGTGTTATCTAAAGAAAGGGAGATGTGCCAGGTGGTGCCTTTTCAACCCTGTGTTTATTTATTTGGTTGCTTTGTTTATACATCCATTTTTGGAAGAGTTTTGAAATACTAAGTTGTTTGACAGAAAAGTCGCTGAGTCCATTATCCTGAGTGAATAATAAATAGCAAGAGCAAGGAACATAGAGTTATTGATTAATTACCTACCGTTTTATAGAAAAACTGCTGAATTTTCCCCTTAGCTGATATACTGCAACTGAAACTGTTTCATCAAGAAAATCTTAATCTAATAAATTTTTCCACTCCTCATGCTCTTTCAGCCTTATATATTTGCACTACCAGAGGATAAAAATATGTATTTCTTCCCTAAAATAGTTGGAGTATTTAAAAGTACAGTAAGAATCCTATGTAGGTATTCTATGTAAGACTTTAAATACTATCCGAAAATATCAGAATATAAATCGCTAGCAAAGAATGTAGCTGGAATTTCATATCACAAGAGAAATAGAATGTATAGACATAAATAAGAATTTGTATAGCTTCAATTCAGTTTGAGTGACCATGGCATCTGCGAGTGAATATTCTACAGTAATAAACTACTTCAGAATAAACTACATATCTACAACAGAAATATCCTATTACAGACCACTGCATGAAATCCCATGTTCTTTGAAAAGCATCATGGTTGTGGACGTAGTTCTCTATTATTTTTTTCCATCTTTGGGCAACAAGAAAATTACTTTCTAAGCAGGGCCCAGAAAGTGGTTTTCTTGTAGTCCAAATGTATAAATGTTAAAAAATGTAGCCCAAATGTGTAAATTTTCTTGTAGCCCATATGTGTAAATGTTAAGAAAGTAAATTTCGTACCTTTCCAATAAATGAAGAGAAGATAAATTGCTAAGGGATCTAGAGGTTTGAATTTTACTGCCTCAAAATACTAAAATGCATTCTCAATACACTTTTCTGAGGAAGGCTTCTAAAGGGAAAAGTTAGGTTTGCATTCACTTAAAGTAAATCATACTTTCCTTATTCGATGAACGTATTTTTGTATACTGATATAGCTTGAATAAAGGATGACTTTTAATTGCATTAGCTTTAAATTAGTTTATCTCATTCCTTTTTGTTTCTACAGAGTGGTATGTGCAGTGCTACATTAATTTTGCTGGGATACATTTTCTTTATCCTTCTGAAGAATTCTTTTAATGAGAAGGGCTAATAGTATAGGAAAAGTGATTTAGTTTTAACTATTATGCATCCTTCATTTATAAAGTAGTAGTAGTAATTAAAAAAAAACTTTGACAGCTTTGGTCAATTTTTGGAAGTGGGCCCCCACTAGGAGTTGAACGCTTTCATCGCAGTTGAAGCATTACCCACATGGCTGTTTGGAGGCCCTATTTATGAAATAGTTTGTGACTATGATGAATAGAAAAATAATTGTTAAAATTACATAAAAGTTATCCTATTTACAATAAGTTATAAGTATGCTATAAAAATAAAAGTTTAATGTTAACGATACTACTATATACTATTATCTGTTTAGTAATATTTACATACATCCTTAGTTGAGTCACACTATTTTGTAGTGTTATGGCATTAAGTTAGCACTCCCTGTATACCTATCATCAATTTTATTGTATCCCCTCTTGCATAGAATTTTGCCATTGATTAATTTCTTTGTAGATCCTGTTTGGCAAATTAAATCATTGGCTTGAAGTGTAAAACAGCAATAACTGAGAAGAGGGTATGAGAAGTGTTGGAGATTTTTTGTTATAGTAGAATGATGAAAACAAAGTGAACAGACCGGTTAACTAATGAATTTTTGAAAAAAATAGCAGTAATGGAAGATGATGATAGAAGGGAGTGGAAATTTAACAAATTCGGTAATGATGCAAGTGAGTTATTTCAGAGGAAGACATAAGTTAGTTTGTGAGAGAGAGGTAACGGTTAGTAGTAAGAGGATTGGATATCAGATCTGAAAATCTGTTAGTAGGCTGTTGGCAGTAATTGACTTGATGGCATTTCACCATTCAATGCTTGAAAGATGTAGCTATGTTGATCATGCTTCTCCGTTTAGATTATGCAAACCAGAATTAATACAAACATTTTAAATCAAAACAAATTAACCCATCTTAGCTCCATCCTTCAACTTTGAACCCAGACTCTTTTCAAGTATGTATGTTTCATACAATTTCCATAATTGTAAAAAGAGAGCAAGAGGTCCAGCAATTTCCACAAGCAGATCAAAAGAGCTCTAGCACTACAGTGAGTCCTTAGCTCTTTCACTGCTTCCCTTTATGGCCCTTCCTGCATGGCTTCCCTTCTTTCCTTTCCTCATGCTAGACTACTATTCTCTCTGTCAGAATAATGGAATGAAGAGATTAAGAAGAGGGCTCTTTTTTCTGGGCTCTGAAAGTCTTCCTTCAGAATTCAGCTGGAATATCGGCTTTCTTTGACTTCAATGATATAGTGCATCATGAGTTCTTGCCACCAGGTCGTACAGTCACTAAGGAATATTACCTGGAAGTTCTATGCCATTTGCATGAAAGAATCCGAAGAAAACAATTCAGACCTGTGGTAAAACAATTTGTAGCAATTGGTCCATGATAACGCACCAGCTCACACTTCACTGCTTGTTAGTGAATTTTTGGAAAAAACCAACACCATTATGATGCCTCAACCACCGTATTCACCAAACATGGCACCCTGTGATTTCTTCCTGTTCCCAAAACTGAAAAAAACCTTTAAAGGACGACATTTTGGCAACATTGAGGAGATCAAGACAGAATCACTGAAGGAGCTAAAAAGATGTATCTTTTTGCTTTCCAACAATAGAATTAACTTTCAAATTAGCTGCCCTTATCAATGTACCATATATGTGTACCAATACACAGAAGAATATTTTGACAATTTGAAATATACAGCCTGGGAAATTTAAAAATTCTGCTTTTTTTATCACACCTTGTACTCAGTCAAAATCACACCTTAATTGATATATAGAATTTTACTTTCTTCTTTGTTTGACATTGTTAATTATGATACAATGCAATTATTAGCATTATCATAGTAGGTTTGTGTTCTTGGAAGGTTTTTCTTTATATTTTGGTCTCTTTTTAAATAATAAGGAATTAAATATGGTATGCTACATTGTTGCTACATGTTGAATATAGCATTAATTAGATCGCTCATATTACTGAATGAATCCTATATTAAATCACTCTTGAAATGGCATTATTCATTACATTTTCCAATTTCTTATGTTCCCAATTATTTGTGATTGAAAATTAGCGTCCATTCTTCCTTGGGATTTTTCCTGGGTGCACACCATCTTGCGCAAAGTCACCCTTACCCGTTTTCCTTTCTATGTGAATTGTTATGAAATTCCATTATGAATGGAAACCAACTGAAACTTAACTTTTACTGATTCCTCAGTATTTATTCACTTATGACCATGGTATTAAACTAGTTGTCCTTAATCTGGTGATAAATTTCTGATTTAAAATTATGCAGTCAATGAAAAAAATGTAGTCAGTAAAACTTTAATTTTCCACCACTAAATTTCAACCCTTAATTCTTTATAGGTCTTTTTGTTTCAAAGCATTTTATAATGCAGATTTTTAGGAGTTATATTATCATAAGTTATTAGTTATAAGATGTAAATCTTTAACATTAACAACCATTACAGGGGCATTTTTATTGGGTGTCATGGGGTCTGCAAATGGATTCAAATCATTCAACCAACAGCATAAAACCAACCAAAGCTCAAATATTTTTATTCAGGGTAAATAGAAAAGCCTTCTCTATGTATTAAACTCATGACTTCTTTAATCAAAGCAAAGTACTGTTTGATATTTAATTAACAATTACATATTTTAGCAGTTAATTTCAGTAATTCTACTAATTGTAAGAAATGCAAAATAATAAATAGTTTTCTTTGCTTTTGCAGATTTATGGATGGGTTCCAGAATATTACAATGACCCAGCAGATCTCCCAGAGAAAATTCCTATTGGTCTTAAGAGACACATTAATGGAACTGCTAACAGCAATCCAAAAACAGTATGTATAGCTCTATTGAATGTGAAAGTAGAAAATAAAAATATGTACTTTACAAAAATTGAAGATTCATTCGAGGTTCAAGCAAATACATGTAAACGTAAAAATGTAAAAATGTAAAAAAATGAAAGACTTGAGGTTTCAAGGATTGCCTTAGGAAAGGAATGGCATACATTTTGTTAGAAGAGTGTAGTATGGTGATACCTCACCTAACAAAGGTAATTCATTCTGGAATCACATTTGTCAGGCAAAATCTTCATAAGCCAAAGCTGATGTTGTCAGGCATCACATTTCTCTCAGTGTTGAACATAAATAACACATTTGGGTTGGTGGATATGCCCTTTATGTGATGTAACCAGCTCATTTCTTATCATACACATACGGATGGGAAAGATAAGATACTGGAGTGTTAAATGTCAATAAGTACTACAAAGAAATACATTATGAAACCAAATTTTCAATGCAAAAACATTGTCTACTTCATGAAAGTAATTGTACAGAAAGTACTCTTGCTGGTTTCTCTTATGCTGTTTATAACAGTAATTTGGTAATTCTTAGTAATGTCATAGAATAATCTTATAGAGGGCTCATGTCACATTTTAGGGGAAAATAAAGTTTCTCCTCCCCTACTTCCCCCACCTCTCTCTCTTTCACCTCCTCCTATGATGTCATTAGAAACATAATGGTCCACTTAACCATTGAAAGATGTAAGATATCAAGATAAAAAGTGGCCTATGTGTCAATTAAGGTCATAATATATCACATATCCACTGTCAAATTTCATCAAATTCAGTTGGATAATTTTTGTGTGATGCTATAACAGACAAATTAAAATTAAATAGGTATTTTGGGCTCAGTATTAATTAAGTCTAATTAACACATCTAACACATTTTGAATTTCTATTTAATTTACAGAAAAGGCTCCCTTGTAGATTTATTATAAGTATAGATTAGCTGTCTTTTTTAGCTTTTACTAGAAAGACACTCAATCATGACACTCGTAAAGGTATCAATAACTGACTTGGATAATAATATATACTCTCTAGTGAATTACTGTGAAAATGTTCGAATCCGTAACTCAAAGAAAAAAAAATTGGTCTCTTGGTCAGGTTCCTCAGATTCTAGCCCACTCGCAAAGTTTCCCTTGTGAAATTTTCATTACTTGTCTCCCTCATTCTTTATAGCATGTATTACAACATGCCTCGTTAGTCAAAAACTCAAATTGCAAACATATTGAATAAACAAATGGCAGAGATTTTGGTAGGCTGTTTAGCAATTGTTGTATGTGAATCACTGCAGTTAAGGAATTCATTATTCATCCAAATGCCAAATTAATAATACATTCTGAAAGAAAATTATTTGAAGCAGAATATGATGTTAAAAATTTCTTGTTTCCTAATTTAAAGAAGTAAAGGCACCCATTCATTGGTATTTTGGTTTTTTCTGTGATTATGTTATTACTTAACCTAAAATAAATCATACTGTTATTTTTCACATTACTTTCACTCAATACTGAAAAAATTTTAAACGATTTTGACTAATTTTATATTTTTATGCTAATGTTGCAACAGAGCAGATTTTTACATTAGGAAATGCATTTCAATGGACATAGCTGTCATCAGTCGAAAGGAGACTTGTGGGGGTTAATGTAGATGTTGATTTAATCAACAAAAAGAATATTTAGATAATCATAGTTTCATCATTCTGAAATGCCATTGACAAAAATTAGCTGAATAATAAAACTCTCCGATGTGCATCCCTGCGATTCAACAATGAATCATCAATCAATATGGATATACGATCAATCAATAAAAATCATACAGTACTGCAATTGCTAAAATTTCATAAGATTTCACATACTTATAGTCTATCATTAATACATGCCATGCATTTTGAATAGACCTCAATTCCCAATCTATTCTTGTAGGAAAATGCATAAGTTCAGATTCAACAATGGAATTAGTCATTGCAGGGACAATTTGTTTACAACTGCAAAATTTTAGATCAGTTTCGTTTATTAGATCAAAATTCTTGCAGTTTTGAACAGAAAACAAACTCTGCAAGCTATAAAAGTAAACTAAAATGCATGACCTTGGATTCAAGAATGGAATTAGTTGTTAGGGGGACTGGTTGTTTACAGCCACAAAATATCACATAATGTTTGTGTATTTGATCAAAATTCTTGCATTTTTGAACCGAGCAATCAATGTTCAATCAAATCAATGTTCCACAGCCAAAATAAGAATTTTCGTTCAATTTCCCTTCTTTTGGTGCTTGTCTCAATTTTGTAAGGCTATTCTTTCTGATTTAATTTTCCAAATGAAATTAAGCCAGCAAGCGGTAAAAGTGAACTTTACATGTATTTCTTACGGGAAACATTTTCCTCATCTAGGATTGAACCAGGGACTGAAAGGTACATGAATAGTAGCTTATAATCTCTGCAGGAAAGAGATTTAATAATGTGCCATAGTTGAAAGTTGGAAAACATTTAGTTATAGAGTTTTAGGGGAAAATAAAGTTTCCCCTCCCCTCTCTCTTTCACCTCTGCCTATGATGCCATTAGGAAGTTAATGGTCCATTTAACCATCGGAAGATGTACGATTTCAGAATAAAAAGTAGTCTATATATCAATTCAGGTTATACATTATCACTCTGTCAAATTTCATCAAAATTAGTTGGATAGTTTTTGCTTGACAGACATATTTTTTTAAATAGGTGTTTTGCACTCAGTATCACTTCTAATTAACATATCTACCACTTTTTGATTTTTTTAATGCACAGAAATGGCTCCCTTACAAATTTACTATAAGTATAGATAGAGCTTTGATTTATATCACTGTGTAAATTTAAGTGTTACCTTAGAAGGTTCAGTGGCCAAAATTGGTCATTGCTAATTGTGTTCATTCACTGATGCTGAAGGAAATTTTTCAATATTATTTGTAATCACCTTATTTCCCTTCAAAAGAACTTTAGAAATGTGTAAATGATGAAATTCAAACCATACAAAAATATTTTACAATGTGAAGGAAGTTTTTGAAAATTTCATAAACTATATTTTGGAATACTTTTTTTATTGCAAATACATTATATTTGCAACTAAGTGTATTTCTCTCACATAATGTTAGATTATCATGCAAATTGCCAGTAAAAAGCTCTGACATTATCATTACATTTCTAATTGCCTTTTATTTGATAATAAAATATCATAACCTGCCTTTTATTTTTAAGTCTACACTTAATACACAGTCAGTAGTTGACTCATAAATGCATTTCATTCTGAGTGATTGATTGCTTTAGGTGTCTTTTGAAAACAGAGAAGGAGTATTGAATACTCTACTTCTAAGGATTGTGTTTATGGGGAAGTCCATACCAGGGACAGATCTGGACAATTCGCTAAGGTAGCAGTTCTGGGTAATACATACCATTAAATAACAGCAATGTTAGTATATACCTTAGTTCTTTTTAATCAATAGTTAACTCAGAAAGATGAAATGGGGGCTCCTTGAATCCTAACATTTTATTTTTTTAATAAAGTAAAATTAAGATAGTTCTTTCTATTATTTTACACAGTATTAGATATTCCTCTTAATAAAGCAATAACCTTTTACCTGTAAACGATATTATAATTTTAAATCATGGAGGTATTCCCTTAACATTTCTTGGAATCAGTGTTTGAAGATTCCAAAACAGAAGATCTTTATACCGCGAGCATCCCAAAACCAGAGGTAATGATCTGGATGCGTATCAGAAAGAGTGGATAGGAAATAATGAAAATTTCATAAAATATATGCATGTAAAAATTGTAGACACAGAAAAATATTATGTTTCATGTTTCAAAAAATCAATATTTCTTGTGTATACTTTCTCTTTCATCCATATTAGCTGTTTTAAATGAAATTAATTCTTTTTATGTAACAATATAAGCCATACATGTGAACTTGACATTCCTCCTTTTGTCTTAACCCTTTAGCTGCGGGACCCTCAGATTTTTCTACATCTGCATGCGGGAGAAAAGTAACAGGAGTACTGGAGGCGCAGGCAAGTCCTAGCAGGTAGTTATCCCTTATAATCTGGGTTGACCTTTTTCCTATAGGTGAGGTCAGTGGTTATTGTTTAGAAATTATAGTTGGTATCATATATAACATATTTAATAAGAAATTTGTTTTGTATGAGCAGTCCAAATTTACTTTCCTTGCACTTTGCTGATCATTTTGATACCAAACACTTTGCAGATATCTTGATTTTTATCAATAATTACTAATTTCGTAAATCCGCTATTCAGAAATCGAAGATTTGGGTTTCCCCCAAGGTGCAAAATCCCTTGCAATTTCCCAATCTAGAACAATACAGAAGAGTGAGCATTTGGGTGTCTCATTGAGAGGAAGGGCCATAAAATTGAGAAAGGACAAGAACGGGGAAGACAGAGCAGGTCAAACATAGAAATACGTTTTTCCCGCAGTCTTCTTAGAAGAACGTAGAAGTACGTTTCCTGCAGCTGAAGGGTTAAAGAATGAGCTCAGTCATTCTAGGGTTATGCCTATTTCTCATATAATATTCAATTGATGTAAAATTATCATAGACTTTTCCATTAGGTTTGTAGTTTGAGCTCCTCACCATTCCTAAGCAAAGTGCATTCATTCCAAAATCATCTAGGGCATATTCTTTTCTCTGTAACCACCAATTGTCTGTAATAGATTAATGCTATACTTAAAGACATGAGAGAAATATATGGAATAGATATCTCCTATCATAGACAAAGCAACGAGCAAAATGTGTTACTAACTTTGGATGATAAACATAGCTTAATATAATTTAAGTAAAACAGTATTTTTGTTCAGAATTCAGTTTCGTGGGTCAACTAATGAACCTAACTGAATTCTTATTAAAATATAGAAATAAATGTCAAATATATCCATGTGGGAAGCCTAGTTAACATATGCTACATGCTTCTATGTAGAATTACCTTCGTAATTCTATATAGAGGCATGAGACAAAATCGAAGTATTTTTTGAAATGAAATGTATAATTAATAAATATCGCTAACATAAAAGATTTACAAAATAACTTAGTAACCCAGGTTATTATTTTTTCTCGTTATGAAATGCACTTTCAGTTAGACCTATTGCATGAAATTGCATTACAGATATTACATGAATTGGACTGAAATACTCATATTTATTTTTGACCGTCTGTTGATTTAGATCCATTTTTTAGTCTATGAAGTCTAACCTTCTCTTATATTTGTTACGTAATTTGACCATCTGGGGAAAAGGAAAGCATAGCCTTTCATCAGTCTGAATTTCTTCAGTTCATTTGCTTTCTTTTTATGCACTGTTTCATAATAATGTGACCTCTGAACTAATCAAATCATCTGTTCATCTATTGTTTGAAACTTTGATTGTTCACAAACTGCTAGGAAACACCTATTGAAATGTTTTATTTGGGACCTGACATTAAATGCCCTATCATTATCTAAGCAAACTGCAGTCTCTCGTCTTCCAAATATAAAAAATACCCCAACAGTTATAACAAGATTTTTATTTATTCATATCATATTTAGGATGGTAATAAATAAAGCCAGAAAGTTTCAAAATTTTAATATATTTTACATAAAGATGTTTGAAGTCAAACTTGGCTTTTGGGTCAAATAACCCACACCGTCCTTCTATTGTTGAAGGTGGAACTTATTGTAAATTATACAAATAATTCTTTAAGAAATATACTTTCATGTATTTAGGTGATTCAATTAATTGGCTTTATGGATGTTGTTAATAACTTATATGCAAACTCATTTCCAATTGTGTAGAAATTGCCATCAAGTCGCTGAGAATCTCAGAAATCCAAACTTGTAATTTCTATCTATGCTGTTACAATTTTATGAAAATATCTTCTTTAATACATTTCCTTCTTAAATTTAATTATTTAAGTTATTTATTTTCCCTTTAACTGAGTTTATTTTGGTAGTATCGACTAATTTAAATAAAGTACAATAAATGTTAAATCCAGTTTGTGTTATGATCAGTGTTAACATTATTTTTATATATAACATGTTGCAACTGATTTGTTTTCTCATTGTATAAGGATTTTTATATTTGCAAGTGAGGGAGAGCCTGAATATGCTAAATGAAGAAGAGGACCAGCTAAACACCATATATGTAAACCAAAATGGAGGTTCCACACAAAATTGTACTATTGTACTATTGTATCTTTTATTGAATCTACCATTTGCTCTTTACCTTATTCCTCATGTACATATGACCAAAAAGCCTTACGGTCCTTGTCTAAGTATTTACCTACATAAATTCTACTTTTCAAATTTGCAGAAAGCATCTCACATGGTTCATTTAATATCTAATATTTGGATGCCTAACAGATGATTTTAATTTCAAATGTTAATGCCTCCGTTTCATTAGAACTCTTGCTGTCTCTGCTGATATCACCTAATAACATTTTCTTCTTTTAAATATTTGTTTTTGAATGTTTTTTCTTATTTCCTTAAAAAGTTAGCAATTATATCAACAACAATACCAAGAAAATTTGTTAAATAAGCCCAGCTATGTGAGACAATGAATAGCAACAATATTTCATAATGAATGCTAGAGTGGAAAACTAGTAACTATAGTCATCCAATTTGTTAAACTAATTACAATGAAAGTTAGACTGGTTTCAAGTGAAAATGAGATTAATTTATGTTTTAATTTTGTTATTAACTTTGTGATTTAGTCCTGTCATCCACTATTCTGACTATAAATTTTATAAATAGTATGTTAGCATGTTTTACATATAATATGGTAGAAAAGGGGGCTTCAAAATGTTTTGGAATATGTGAAATAAATGATATTTTTTGAAGCTTTTAACAAGAATAAGCCCTAAATCGGTAAATGATTCAACAAGAGGTACTTCAACCAGAATCACATTATGGAATAAATTCACAAAAAGACTGTCATATCTGAACAAAAGCATGGGCCATTATAGCCCAATTTTGGAATTCTATAAAATATTACTTGTTAATCGCAAACACAGATTGTTTTCTAATTTGTCACTGAAACACCTAAATTCATTCCATCTGATCTTTCCTTACAAAGCTTTGGTGAAACTGATAAAGAAAACACTGCAACACAGTGATATTCACAGATAGTAAATACACCACAGAAGTGAGAAGATTAAAGAAATTTTTATCCAAGTCTTTAAAATTGTTGTGTGGAATATTTCTTTTTGTTATTTGTTTATTTTGATTTATTTCTTTCTTTTTACTTGGATTTATTTTTATTTTATATTTGTTCACCCAATATTTTGAATTTTTTTCAGTTGTTACTGATTTCTTATTTTAAATGCTACTTTCATTGCCTAATGCACACAATATATGCCAATCACCAATTTACACTTTCCTAATTACACATTATGACAAGTACACATGCTGGTTACACAGATTGTTACAGCAGGAATACATTCAAGGAGTGCTGAAATAATTCAATCATTTTGTTACTCATGCTTACATTCACTCATTACTCATTATATCAATGAGTTAACACGATGCAAATTTTTGTGTCTCTAAAGCACTTTCAGACATAAATGTACCTTTTAACAAAAATATTATAAAATTTCATTTGATTATTCATACAATTTTCTCTGAATTGAAGATGCATGATTACTGAACATAGTTTTGGTAAAAGTGCAATTCCTGCAATGATTAATTGTTATGGTGATTATTAATACACTTATTTAGTTCTAAAATAATAAGTTCTAAATAATAGATAAGGGATCATTTGCTCCTCAGGTATTATACATATGTTATACAGATTATATTACAGAGTCATATACATTCATATAAAGTACTCATAAATGTAAGTATATTCAAGTATGAATGAAGCAGCACTTGTTACAAAATAAGAGTTGAAGCAGATGTCAATGCATAATTATGATTAAAGGTTAGAATAAATGCACAGGAAAATGTACTATGAATGTGTGTGTAGTGAAATAATTAAGTTAGGTAAAAGGAAAACAAATTAGACAGTACTGTAGGAGAAGAGAAGGTTTTGACTGAAGTATTAAGGATAAATAGAGGGGAATGTATAGGCATTTATATTTAATGTATAAATATTAAGAGGAGATGAATTGCTACACATATTGAGCAATATATGAATATATGTGACATTTTTAGTATGAAAGTAATATTTTTTATCAAGATGCATTTTCATAATTCTTTCTTTGATAACTGAACATATTCTGCTCCTAAATAGTGAAAATAAAGAAGAAGGAAGTGCATTAAATGTGAGTGAGTAAGTAAATGGCAGTAGAGAGAGAATGTTCCTCCAAAATGTATAAGACTCAACTATGTTTACATAGTTCATTTTTTTTCCGTTGAATTGAATGTTGAATCTTAAAGCTCCTTAAAGGCTAACTAATACATATCTTCAGAAAAGAGACTTAAATGACAATTTCCTGCCTGCACTTAACTTTTCGTTATTGTTCTCAAAACGGAATCTTTAACTATACATCCGAAAAATGCTTTCCAAAACATTTTCCCTAGTTCCCAATTTATAAAGAAATTACTCATTTTAGTGATTTGGAGAAATTAGTTAATTCCTGGATATTTCAACAGCCATATCTTGTTGAAAAGACATAAAGGAAGAAGAAATCATACAAATACAAACTAATCTATAGAGCTGGGGATAAATGGTTATTTGGGAGGTCATAATTTTTGAAGCCATGTTTGATTTTCCTTCAACCTTGTACATTAGAAAATAATACAGACATTTCCCATTGCAATAAGAAGAATAAGAATATAATGTTTTGTTTTAAATGTTGAACTTTTAAAAAATTTTGTCCAGCTCCATCTAGGAGAAAGGGAAGGAAATGTTCAAAAGAAAGTAAACATTTTTTGTAACAAGCAACATGAGAAACCTGCACTTTGTGTTGTAACATGTTTAGTAAATAAAACATCACCATGGAAATGATTTTTGTTGCAAATAATTACTTTTCTTGTAAGGAGAACTTCATTTGCCAACTTGAATGAGCTGAATTCCTAGTTTTGTTCCCGAGTAAACATTTTACATAATTCATAAAAATATATTCTCTACTTAACCTAAATAAATATTCACCATAATACTAAGATAATTAAGTTAACTATTAATACTAGGTAATTATTAATCAAGTTGAAATTTCTTACATTCCAGTACCCAAAGAGTTCTGATATTTCCAACTGATACATTACTAATCACCACATTAGCAAAACGGTTTAAATATGGGTGATAAAACAAGAACATGGTGAAAATCAACTACAAAAATTACTTATAGCAAAGTTCTGTGAAAGTGATTGTCATAAAATAAACTTCTAAGCTCAAAAGCTCTATGCAAGGTTCCCTAAAATCTAGTACTGTATAATAAAACAACTTATGTAAATGGTTACCACTAATCTAATTTTCACTTGAGGTTTTTAACTGTACCAAATCCATTTACCTAAAAAATACACAAAAGCAATGATTCAACTGTAAGTTAAATGAGAGGTGTGTAGGAATCATCCTCCATACATCTGGTACTTGCCTTCTACACATTCCAAGACAATTGATATCCATAATAACTACTAGAGCAATGGTTGCTTGGCAAACTATGATTGAAAGAGAATTTGTTGACCTTTCTAAACTAGCTGGAGAGTAATGATTTAAAATTACACGTATAAGGGTACACCATCATTCATTGGTTCTTTTAAAAATTTCATTACCAACTGCTTTCTTCTCTACTCTTTATATAAATGGAGAGTACCTACACCTGCACCTGTATCTTGCAAATGATATAGTACTTTTTGCAATAAATGCAGAAGAATGAAGTCCTCAGCAGAACAAAATATCAGGGTGCACTTGACAAAAACAAAGGTAATTTGCAGGCCAAGAACTAATGAAACTGAATGAAATACCTCCTGACGTCTGCTCAGATAACACATACCTAAGATAGCAAGTAGGAAAGAACAGCAGGATGAATGAAGTGAACAAATGCAGCAATAACTGAGTAACTCTAGACAACACAAAGAAATATGGGATAGTGTATGCTTGGAATAACAAGAAGATACAGGAAACAACACCTGGGTGTAAAACATCTTACTGTATGGTAAGATCACTGAAAGAGATGTGGGAAGGCCATGTTGTGAGAAGAAGCAACAGTGGGCGCACATAAGTAGTTCTCAACAGGACACCAAGAGATGCAAATAGACCAAGAATACGAAAGGAAGGAAGGACGATGGAAGAGAGACATCATCAAGTGTATCACTGTGGCAATGAGAAGCACAGGATAGAGAAAATTGGAAAATGCTTGCAGGGAACCACATCTGACCTTGAATCAAAAATGGCTGAAGATTATCATATAACATTCAATGCGATTAACATTCCCATGATATTCAAGGTAATGATAAATAACTCATTCATCTTATCATTAACAAATTAATATCATACTCTAAGGAAGGAAATAACAATACCTTGTAACAAGTTAATTAGAATGTTTAGCAAAAACATTCCATGAATCAATGATGTTCTAAAAAGGGATTTTTATTTTAATTACACATTTATGTATATATTTTTGTGTGTGTAATACACAAATCAAAATTTAACATACATTTGAAACTGAGTATATGAAAGGATAGCTGATGGAAGATTATAATAAATGAGGGCCAAATATTAACTTTGGTAAAATGAAATACTTTGTAACCGCATGAGGGCTGTATGATAAGCACCTGTGTAAGGCAAGAGAATGCATTTTTTTCACATCTTTTAAATTTATATCTCAATATAGTCTCCTTTCAACTCAATACATCCAGCGATATTATAACTTTTTCAAGCGATCCAAAAATACATTTTGTCGAACTCTGTAAAATAGGCCTCTGTTGTAGTGATGAATTTCTTGTTTGATATCAATTGCTTTCCCCCAAGCAATTTTTTTCATATTTGAAAACAAAATTAAATCACATGAAGCCAAATCTAGAGGATAGGGTGGATGAGGTAGCAATTCATACAGTAGTTTGACCAGTTTTGCTGTGGTGATTGCAGATGAGTGAGCTGGTGCATTGTTCTGATGGAAGAGCACTTTTTTCTTTGCCAAATGGGCCAGTTTTTTCCTCAATTCAGCATCGAATTGGTCCAATAAATCAGCATAGTAATGTCCCGTGATTTTCCTTCCCTTCTACAAATAGTCAGTGAAGATGATGCCTCACGAATCCCAAAAAACAGTGGCCACGACTTTTCCGGCCGATGGAACTGTTTTCGTCTTCTTTGGAGCAGCCGGGTGAAATCCACTGTTTTGACCGTTCTTTCATTTCTGGCATGTGGTAATGGATCCATGTTTATCAACAGTCACAAAATGCTGTAGAAACTCTTTCGGATTGTGCTTAAACATGTCTAAACAGTGCTCCAAAGTTGTCATGCGATTCCGTTTTTGCTCCACTGTGAGAATATACAGCACCCATCTCCCTGATAGCTTTTTCATGCTCAATTTTTCATGTAGGATACTTTATTAACATCTCAATTGAATGCATATAATGTCAGCAATCTCTTTGATCTTCATACGGCAATCTGCTAGCACGATATCATGGACTTTGTTAACCAAATCCTCCATAGTCACCTCAATCAGATGGCTTGGGTGCTCTTCATCAAAAGGGGATGTTCAGCCACCCTTGAATTCACCAATGTCTGACGATAGTCATCGAAGGTGAATGATCCTTATTAGCGGCATGCAACTTCACCTTGATTTCCTCACACCTCTTCCCATCCAAAAAAAGAAATCGAATCACTGATTGATATTGCTCCATGGTGGCAACCAAACACAAACTTGACTATTTTCAACAGCTATCAAAACAAAACTACTCGATTAATCTGTCTGAAATTTTGACAGTCATATCTAAAGATGGCAATAAATTATGGCTTACACATTTTGTGTCAGTGGTGCCATCAGTTTCTAAACACAGGTACATTTCATACAGCCCTCGTAGAGGTACACCAGAACATAGGGATGGAAGGAAAGGTTACTGAAAAGGAATACAAATATTTAAGGAGCACAATATAAAAATATGAACCCCCAAAATATAGAAGCTAACAACAGCAGAAGATACTTCAACCAATTTCAACCAATTCAACCAATGATAAGGAAAGTATCCTAGGAAAAGAGCGCTTTTTGAATCATTCAGTTAATTTAGATGCGTCTCATGAAAAAGTATTTCCAGGATCTAGAAATATTAATGATATTTAGATTACAACCATTTTTTAAATAAAAATATTGATGTTATTGAAACACGAAGGAAATATGAAAAAATATAAACAACAATATTTTTAAAATGAAGAATAAGCAATATTGTGAAAATGTATTGACTTTATCACGGCTGAATAAAAAATTAGAATTTAATGCTCAAATACGCTACCATGTCCTTTATTATTAACTTCAAACCATTAAACTGAGATTTTAATATTTAAAGTAATATTGAAAGTTCCCTCTAATGCTAACAATCTTATGCTGCACATCCATAAAGGACAACAATAATAAAAGCAATTTAAATTAACCATATTTTGTTTAGCAAAAATCACACACCACTGCTAATGGATTTTGAAAAAAGACCTACCTAGAGGAACTGGGGTAATTATTATTAATTTTTTTGGTATTAGATATTAAAATTAACGCCTCACTTGGTTTTTATATTCCTTGAAGAAATTTTCTGCAAAACCTTTTCTTATTTCATTCTTTAGTAGTAAACTTATTTTAAGAAACCAATAGAAAAGATTTTGTCTTCTTGTTTTTACGATCTTCTGAAATGCACAGTGAAGCACCTTGCCTCTGATATTATAAAATTGAGTGTTTTAGTGTCTGAGATTGCATTAATTTGGAATTCAATTTGTAGGGTATATTTACAAATCTATAACATATAACAAAAAATTTGGATTTAAATAAAGATTTTTGGCTGTGAACCATCAATTTTAATAACTGCAAGATAATAAATTGCATTGAACAAAAGGTTAAAAAATATTTTTTGGCATTCAGGTCCACTATCCTTTTTCACTATCCCCATCATTTCTCTAGTAGTTAATTCTTTATCATCAACTTCAAAATGTGGATTAATCCTGTTTTTCTATTTTCAAATTTAAAATTAAGATTAATTCAATTGTATATCACCTGATATAAATGCTATTCATACAAATCATACAACTGTAAGCTGAGTTTTAAATTATATTGCAAAATCAGAAAAAAATTTATCTTTTTCCAGTTAATGATAAAAAATTAATTAATTCATGAACAATAAGTTAGCATTTAATGGAAAAATATGGAAAGGTAAGCAATTAAAAATATCCTAAATGAATAGGATAAAAGAATATCAGAATAATGCTACTCCCCTACTTCCCCTCCTCGACTTCACCTCCCCTCAATTCCCCTCCCCTCGAATCCCCTCCCCTCATTCCCCTCCCCTCACCCCCTCATTCCCCTCCCCTCATTCCCCTTCTCCTTCCCTTCCCCTCCCCTCATTCCCCTCCTTCCCCTCCCTCCCCTCCCCAGTTAGCTCATCCCTACTTTACCTCCCCTACTTTGCCTCCCCTGATATACCTCCCCTACTTCACCACCCCTACTTCACCACCCCTACTTCGCCTCCCCTACTTCGCCTCCCCTACTTCGCCTCCCCTACTTTACCTCTCCTACATTACCTCCCCTACTTCCCCCTCCAAGCTCCCCTAATAGCACTCATCCCCTCCCCTCCTAGTACCCGTTCCTCCCCTACTTCCCCTTTAATCTCTTTCTTTCATTATCCTTTCCCAATTATTACCCCCTCCCCTACTCATTTCTTTTCCTCTAAAATTATCACCTCTCACTTATCTTCTGCATGTTACTTTTTTTCAATTGTCTACCTTATATTTTATATTTTCCATGCTATTTAACTCCCAACTAAACCCCCTAAATGAGCCAAGGGTTATTTTCCTGCTATTTTTTAATCTAACTAAGCTAAACCTGTCCTCCTTAATTCTAATGTTACAACTAAATCACTCACCTTTGCTACTGAAGCTGTGATATCCATTTTAATGCTCACTGGTCCTCATTCTGCACACTTCAGCCACTAGTAATGTGCACTGTACACTGGTTGCAGTTACTGGTTGGCTTCTTCCAGGTATTTCTGCATGGACCATCTTGGACCTCTGGTGTTTGGCATGCTCCTCCAACATGGATCCTACAAAGAATGTTTTTAACCAAATTGAGCAAAATTTTATAAAGGAGATAGGTTTATACTGATGTTGATGAAACCATGAATGAGATAAAATCCAATATTTTTACCAAATGAATAGAAATTTTAGCCTCCAGTGTAACTACTGATGAGCAAATGAAAACCCTAAATTAAACCAAAATATTCTGACTTATTTTTTAATTTTGTGAAGACTTCAGTTATCATCCATGACCATTGAAATAAACATTTTTATCCTGTTGACATAGCTTTGAAGTTACTCTCACTGAGGGCAGCAACTCTGTTTACTTGACTGTTTTTGGAGTTTTTTTTACTTTTTAGTATTATAACCAACAGTGGCCTTCCCCACTCTTTCATAATACTCGCATATCCAGAATGTTTACTGCTTTAAGAAAGAATTCCTATTCATTAATTTCTTAGAGTATAATGAATGCATTTAAGGGTCTAATTCTAGTGAAAATTTTAATAAACCTCATTTCATCTGAGCCCATGACTAGTAGTTATGATCTGATTTCAAATAAATTACCTGTTACAGGATTCAGGATAGATTATATTCTAGGTAGATGACATTCATTAATTCTTTTCTCATAAACTGACTACATAAGAAATTCCTGAATTGAAGGGAAGAATCAGTTTTTTGTTAACTACGAGGGTAAGGTGAAAATTTCTTTGTTCNGTTGTATTTGTATTGCCAAACTTATATCGCATAACCCACCCAATGTAGCTACATTGTAGCTTTTATATTTTCACCCTCAATCACATATCGTTTGACCTCAAGTTCTCGAAAGCAACTCCAGTAGGGAAGTCACCCCTCCCCTACGTGAAATAGGGAACCGAAACTCTACTCAGCAAGCCAAGGACGCAGAAATAGAATTGCATTATACCCGTAATCACGTATCTTCTGGTCCTTCTCAGGTTCTCGGAAGCAACTCCGCTCCTAGGCGGGGAGTCATCCCTCCTCTCCCAAGAGAAGAGAAATTCTCCATGGTATGTATCCAATTCAATTTGTAGGGTATATTTACAAATGTATAACTTATAACAAAAAATTTGGATTTAAATAAAGATTTTTGGCTGTGAACCATCAATTTTAATAACTGCAAGATAATAAATTGCATTGAACAAAAGGTTAAAAAATATTTTTTGGCATTCAGGTCCACTATCCTTTTTCACTATCCCCATCATTTCTCTAGTAGTTAATTCTTTATCATCAACTTCAAAATGTGGATTAATCCTGTTTTTCTATTTTCAAATTTAAAATTAAGATTAATTCAATTGTATATCACCTGATATAAATGCTATTCATACAAATCATACAACTGTAAGCTGAGTTTTAAATTATATTGCAAAATCAGAAAAAAATTTATCTTTTTCCAGTTAATGATAAAAAATTAATTAATTCATGAACAATAAGTTAGCATTTAATGGAAAAATATGGAAAGGTAAGCAATTAAAAATATCCTAAATGAATAGGATAAAAGAATATCAGAATAATGCTACTCCCCTACTTCCCCTCCTCGACTTCACCTCCCCTCAATTCCCCTCCCCTCGAATCCCCTCCCCTCATTCCCCTCCCCTCACCCCCTCATTCCCCTCCCCTCATTCCCCTTCTCCTTCCCTTCCCCTCCCCTCATTCCCCTCCTTCCCCTCCCTCCCCTCCCCAGTTAGCTCATCCCTACTTTACCTCCCCTACTTTGCCTCCCCTGATATACCTCCCCTACTTCACCACCCCTACTTCACCACCCCTACTTCGCCTCCCCTACTTCGCCTCCCCTACTTCGCCTCCCCTACTTTACCTCTCCTACATTACCTCCCCTACTTCCCCCTCCAAGCTCCCCTAATAGCACTCATCCCCTCCCCTCCTAGTACCCGTTCCTCCCCTACTTCCCCTTTAATCTCTTTCTTTCATTATCCTTTCCCAATTATTACCCCCTCCCCTACTCATTTCTTTTCCTCTAAAATTATCACCTCTCACTTATCTTCTGCATGTTACTTTTTTTCAATTGTCTACCTTATATTTTATATTTTCCATGCTATTTAACTCCCAACTAAACCCCCTAAATGAGCCAAGGGTTATTTTCCTGCTATTTTTTAATCTAACTAAGCTAAACCTGTCCTCCTTAATTCTAATGTTACAACTAAATCACTCACCTTTGCTACTGAAGCTGTGATATCCATTTTAATGCTCACTGGTCCTCATTCTGCACACTTCAGCCACTAGTAATGTGCACTGTACACTGGTTGCAGTTACTGGTTGGCTTCTTCCAGGTATTTCTGCATGGACCATCTTGGACCTCTGGTGTTTGGCATGCTCCTCCAACATGGATCCTACAAAGAATGTTTTTAACCAAATTGAGCAAAATTTTATAAAGGAGATAGGTTTATACTGATGTTGATGAAACCATGAATGAGATAAAATCCAATATTTTTACCAAATGAATAGAAATTTTAGCCTCCAGTGTAACTACTGATGAGCAAATGAAAACCCTAAATTAAACCAAAATATTCTGACTTATTTTTTAATTTTGTGAAGACTTCAGTTATCATCCATGACCATTGAAATAAACATTTTTATCCTGTTGACATAGCTTTGAAGTTACTCTCACTGAGGGCAGCAACTCTGTTTACTTGACTGTTTTTGGAGTTTTTTTTACTTTTTAGTATTATAACCAACAGTGGCCTTCCCCACTCTTTCATAATACTCGCATATCCAGAATGTTTACTGCTTTAAGAAAGAATTCCTATTCATTAATTTCTTAGAGTATAATGAATGCATTTAAGGGTCTAATTCTAGTGAAAATTTTAATAAACCTCATTTCATCTGAGCCCATGACTAGTAGTTATGATCTGATTTCAAATAAATTACCTGTTACAGGATTCAGGATAGATTATATTCTAGGTAGATGACATTCATTAATTCTTTTCTCATAAACTGACTACATAAGAAATTCCTGAATTGAAGGGAAGAATCAGTTTTTTGTTAACTACGAGGGTAAGGTGAAAATTTCTTTGTTCGATTTTGTGCGGCGATTTGTCATTTGGCGATTTGTTTGAAACTTTAGGTTGTTTCAACAATTACCTTGAGCGGGGATAAAAGAGGCCATCCTCTTCTCTCTTCGGCGCCCTCCCATGATCCCACGGTGGTCGCAGCCCCCGTTCCACCGGCGATGTCCCACGGAGGTAGCGGTCCGCAGGTCCATCGATGCCGTCCAGCGGTGCCCCTGAAATCATATTCAAACATCAGTTATCTACTAGTGAAAGTGTCCAGTGAATTATAATGTTATAAGCATTACTGGGATACGTTATGTCATAGAGTAATCTTATAGAGCGCTCGCGTCCATGTGATATGCCTTTTTCTCGTACTTAGGGATGTACCGACCAGATAGCGCTGCGCGTCGACACATCTGCCTTCATGTCATCGTAGCAGGTGCGGCAACCGCGCGGATTTGAACGCTTCTTGAGGACGGGATCTGCTCTTCACTTAATTGTATGAATAGAGGAGTTCTCTTATCACGTTCAACACGAGTTAAAGGGTACGCCAGATGCACTTTATTGGAGGAGATGTCAATTAATTTTTGTTTATATTGCTGCATTTTCCCCAAAATGTTGCTACAAAGTTGCTTAAAAGCAGAAACACATGGCTAGCATGCGCTTTTACAAATATTACATCAGTTCAGATATTAAATGAATCAAACAGATATTTAGAGTGGACTCTGCTTGATCGGGCGATCGGACCTATGTTTTACCGAGGCAGTCATTTATTCGAGCCGAAGCTCGAGGAACAAAAACGAAACTGTTAAGATAATTACATACGGAATCTCGGAAGGAACTGTCTGACGAGAATTTTGGCGAAAAACTATGCCTAATCGAATTTAATGAAAGTATATATCCTTCTTTGCTTCAGATATGCAACGCGTTCATATGATTTAGTATTCCGTTCTTATTTCATTATTTTTATCTACCGCCTAGGGATACGGAGAATACGAAATCTTCGAAAACGAAATGTTCTCCAGGGAATGNACATACGGAATCTCGGAAGGAACTGTCTGACGAGAATTTTGGCGAAAAACTATGCCTAATCGAATTTAATGAAAGTATATATCCTTCTTTGCTTCAGATATGCAACGCGTTCATATGATTTAGTATTCCGTTCTTATTTCATTATTTTTATCTACCGCCTAGGGATACGGAGAATACGAAATCTTCGAAAACGAAATGTTCTCCAGGGAATGTCACTACTATTAACGTTGCTTTAATGGCTGAGTTCGCTTTTTTAATTCGAGAGAAAAAACAATTAACGTCTTTGTTGAACTCAAAGATGGGCTTTAATAAGATTAAATA
>KZ308456.1:945013-1033358 GCA_000376725.2 Ladona fulva | reverse complement strand
GAAGTAAGTATTTTACCTGTGGAAAAATACTTACTTCTCAGTTTTGATAGAAAATCAATAAAAATCTGAAAAAAAAGAAAAGTCAAGCCTTTTAAAAGGGCAATTGTCAGGCAACTTTGAGGTATGATATTAAAAAAAGAAACATTTTTAGCATGAAAAGTAACTATATGGTTCAAAAGATCATTAGTATCCTCACATCATCCCTCCTGTATAATTGTGTTCTCTTTAAGATTTTCTATTGGAATAAAGCATTATTTTATTAAGGAAGAATGGACTTGAAAAAAGTCTGACAGGACCGGGAATCGAACCCGGGTCTCCCAATTGCCGGTTGGGTGCTCTGTCCGTTGAGCTATCCCGGCAGAACATTTCTTCAAGCCATTCGGGAGACTTTGTGGGCAAGGATGTGGAGAAATATTCTGCCAGGATAGCTCAATGGACAGAGCACCAGACCGGCAATTGGGAGACCCGGGTTCGATTCCCGGTCCCGTCAGACTTTTTTCAAGTCCATTCTTCCTTGGGATTTTTCCTGGGTGCGCACCATCTTGCGCAAAGTCACCCTTACCCGTTTTCTTACTATTTTATTAGATTATATTTTATAAAGTAGAGAATCTCTCTGTTTTGTAAAGAGAAGAAACCCCCATGATATGGTTGTCAGTGGTATCTCAAATTACCGTCAAGATCTCATAATAACCTCATGAATTACTCTTAGGTTGTTACTTTATATGAGCCATAAAGATGCTAGGGTATAAAATATCAATTTCCTAATAATGGTTAAATTTATCATTTTTAATGGTAGAATCTTGTGTGACTCAATTTCTTACATACAATTTTAATGTTTTCATTCAATTTTTGAAATATTGTTCAATGATTAATACCATACTTTCTCATAGGATCAAGAAATGACCAAGTGGGCATCTTTAGCCTAAATCCTATATCAGAGGCAAGAGAAAACCCATCAACTATGGTATCTAGCAGTTCATTCACATTCGGGGAGCAGGATGATTGGCCAATTCCAGCTGTGAGGAGCACAACTTCCAGCCCAATAGGGAATATCGATCTCTTATCATCATTGGATGTTCCTTCGTCAGACAGATATGATACTCGCTCAGTTTCTAACCCAAACATCAGGAACCTTAGCTCAACAAATGGTGGCAATCCAGCAAGATCAGCAGTGCAGTCTGAGGTCCCTCGTACAATGAACCTTGCAATTTTGGGGGCAATGCCAACAATTATCAGGGCCAAACCAAAGCCTAAGGAAAGGAGTAAGGCTGAAGTATCAATAGCTTCAGAGGAAGTAGTGGGCAGTTCTCCTCCAATGCCTTCAGTGCCGCCTCCACCTCCACCGCCAACGGTGCATTTGGATGATTTGAATGGTCCAGGAGATGTGGAATATCCACCTGACCTCCCTCCAAGACCTTGGAAACAAGATGAGGTAATGTGTTAAAGAAGTTAAAAAATTACAAATGTATAAATTATTGTTTACCATATGTTGTTCTCTTGTGTAAGTTGACTTTAATATACAATGATAGAAATGTATTGTTCATGGACAAGATATATATTTCTTGCCAGTTAAATAAATCGTGTTATTGGAGATTTCAGTGGAACTTCTCCAGATTCTTGCTCTTTCCCTACTTATATAAGACTCTACTACCTTGCTGTATTGCATAATCTCCTTTTTTATGTATAATTTAGGCTATTCCCCATCCTTGAGTGAATTGTTTACATCCTAAGATAGCTCTTTTGCAGTTTAATCAAGTACTTTTATTGTTTAATTTTGATTTCCATATTTGCTGTTACAATTTAAGTATTTGAATGTGCATTCTTCTGTCAAAACTTTTTTTGGTGATCAAACTAAATTTTTGTCACACTTAGGTTGGACCAGAAGGAAGTAGCAGTGGATTGACAACTAAGAGCTGTGATAAGCCACATGGGATTGCCCTCTTTGATTACCCTGCTACGCACTCAGATGATCTTCCTTTCCAAGTAATTCAAGTTGTTTGCTTATTACTAAATACTAATTGTTTATTATTGGAAATTTTTCTTGCAAAATATGGAAGAGCCTAGTTAGGTATTTTGCTGCTTTCAAAGTGGGCTTTTCTTCACTTCTCACACCTTTTTAACATTGTACTTTGGATCTATTTGAACAAGACCATTCTCACTTGAATCATTATTTTTTATGCTTTTAGTCTGCAAAATTAGGAAAGTAATGTGACAACATAATATTTTCCATTTCTACTTGTGTTGATAAATGGCAGTAATCTGGTTTCACTCTCTTGTTTTGTTGTAAGGAGAAAAACCAAAATGATATCCAATGGAAATAAGATATAAAACAATACTTTTAGTTTATTCATTATTATCATGTTGTATAGAGGTAAAATCTTAGGATTAATTTTTTGTAGCTTTCATAACTGTCCTGTTCCCAACCAATTGCTTCCTTCCTTCACCAATCCCAACTTTCGCGTTTACCATTCCATCTGTAGTAATTTAACCTAGGTCTTCCTCTGTTGTTCATATATGTTGTTATATATGGTAATAAGTAATTGTTTTTAATGATTATTTCATATGACTAGGCTTATTATTATATTATTAGTATAATATTTCAGGACTTACAGATCTACTCTGCATTTTATTTATTTTCGTTAGACGGGGGATGTGATTTTACTGATACGGAAAATTAATGATGACTGGTACTATGGGCAAAAGGAAGCAGGAGGAAATCCAGGTATGTTCCCTTCAACATTTATCCGGCCAGTCATTGACCTTCCTGATGACAATGATGATTTGGGAGGAGAAACAGATTCAGAAGCTGCTGGAATGACATGGAGCCAAAATACAGTTGGTGATCGAAAAGTTCGAGCTCTGTACTCTTTCAAACCAGAAGCTGCGGAGGATTTAGACTTTGAGGTAAATATTAAGAATATATGTCATCACTTTTTGACCTATACTGCAAGGGTACGGACATCTACTCTTAAGAAGTGTAGAAAATGGCATTTAAATTATTGCTCATCTCCTCGGAATGGTGATTCCAATCTTGCAAACTCCATCAGCAACGGACTCCTTTTTAGGGCACTCAATTCCTCATGATTGCCACCTTACGGCATACATTCTTTCGATTATTTTACTAATGCTTTTACTACAATAGAAGTAGCCACTGATGGTTAAATTTTTGTTAGAGTTGAAAAACGTAAAACTCCAAAAACCATCAACATTGTTGGAGTTATGGAGTTTTTCAACAACAATCATGCATTTACTGTTCACCAGTCAGTGATCAAGGAACATACTATTTACTAGGTAGTGATAACAGAGTAGTGTATTGTATGAACTCATTTCATGAAAATGTGGGTAAGGGTGAACACAGTTTCTGTACAAAATATATTTTATCATGTGTATCATTGTTCCAAGAAGAAGCAATTCTATATACCAATGTTCTTCTCGTGATGTAAAATAAATACTCTTTTTACCATTCATGGCTAACTAAATTTTCTTCATGTTTTTCAATTAAATTTTTTTCAGGAAGGAGATGTCATTGAAGTGACAGGTCAGTTAGACAGTGAATGGCTTTGGGGAAGGCTTGGTGACAAATGGGGACAGTTCCCTGCTTCATTCGTCGATCATGTACCAAGAGGCTTACCTCAGCATTGTCCATGAATAAGCTTCAGTAGGGCAGAATTTTAGAATTAGGGTCATTTTCACAGAAATTTAGGTAGTATTCACTTATTTCTATGATACCAAGTCATTTCGTTGGGCAAAACTTTCTGGTTTCTGCAAGGTTTACACAAGAGGTATTGTTCTGATTTTGTCTTGGTCTTCTTTAATCTATTACATTGTATATATGTATACATAAGCATATTTAAAATAATATTATATTTATTCATTTGTTTTACGGTATAAAATATTATGAGTTTCAAGTGATATTTAAATGTGATGAATGTGTTTTAGTCCTTACACTTTTTATGATCATATAACTCACCACATGCATTGGCTTGTTTCTATTCCATTTCATGGTTTTATTATGGCATATTATTCTGATATGTATGCAAAGCTTTTAAAATATTATGATAATTCGAAATTGAGTTATCCCAAAGATGATTAATCTGATAACCTGGTTTACTAATTTTTAGCAAACTACTGTCATGAATGAAATTTGAATGAGGATGTTTTTGGTTCTATTGCTGCAAGACAAATTAGAATTTGAGGAAATTAATGGAATTCATTAACATAATGAATTTTATGGACCTTTTTTAAGAAACTTTTTTTATTTAAAGATATTATTATGTGAAGAATCCTCTATATCAGAGTTTCCCAAACTTTTCCTCTGGCGGAACACTTCAGCTTCACTTCAACTTATCAGCAGAACACCTAGGTTACTTTTTCTGAATTCAAAACTGAAATTCATACAAGAATTATCATTCTTTGTAAGTTTCCACGGAACACTTAAAAACTCTTCGTGGAACACCAGTGTTCCGCGGAACACACTTTGGGAAACCCTGCTTTATATCAATGTTGTTCTGTGTTAGGGAAATTTCTTGTAAATTGTATTTATCATTTTGCCAACAACTCTTAGCATTTTGGGATAAGGAAAGCATCTTTTACACTTTCATAAAATTCTCATGTGTGATGATTCACTAGTATATTCATACACTTAAAACTTTTTATACCCTCTTTGTAGAATTATATCTTTTAAAAATCTATGCTGCATATCATTGACACATTGAAAAATAATTTTTAATTTTGTTAAAGTTTGGGTATGAAGGGATGTATTCATATATTTGCATACCATATGAAATAATTTTGGTTGATAACTGTTAAAATGTGATGTTCTCATTCTAAAATTTTCTAATAATCTGCACCTGTCAAAGATTAGGCTTTGTCATGTAAATTAGCAAAACAAACTTTCCATAAAAAAGAAATTTCTACGAAAACTTTCATAATGTGTGCCTTATGCTAATTTTTAGTAATATGCAATATCTGTTACTTAACTGTCATGAATACGAGCATTATTGAAGAAATGCTCACCAATTTGGCCTTATGAAAGTGTGATATTTTCACTTAAGCTTTTGATAGTCTTTAGGTAATCTCACTTAAACAGATTAGTTCAATACCAAGTAAATAGTTTTTGAGCTTTTGTTTTGTATTAAAATTTGTAGTTTATCAAACCCTTGAGGTCTTAATTTTTATAAAGATTTTGAAAAGCAATACCAGTTTTGGGACTATAATGAGTCTTTCATAGGGTGGTGATGAATTAGAGATAAAATAATTTATTTTAAAATAACATTCTTGAACAGTATGAATGTTTGTTTTGAACACAAATTTCACTATCAAAATGTACCTTTCACATGGGAGCAAAATCAATGATAAGGTTTAGGCAATTTATATTTTATATTAATCTTGGAGTTAATAATTCAAATCATTATTAAAGCAGTATGTTCCTGTGTATATTTTGCTTGAGAGGCTCAGTAGTTGGCCTAGGAGATAGTGGAGAATAGCTACTGCATTAAGTTCCAGCAGAACATTGCTTATTTCTTGCTATAAACTATGATAATCCTTTAGCACGTCTTGTGTTGTCAGAGAGAGCAACCCTTCAGCAGTGATGATTTTGGCTTTTTTTCTGTTTTTTATTTTTCAATTGACGACTGTTTGCAAAATTTGTGTTGATTGTGATAGGTGTATGCAGTAAGTTCCAAGGACCATTAAGTATGTTGAACAAGCTGAGCATATTTTTACTCTGCTGGTTGAAAACTTTATTTATTCAAACTGCTTAATCAAGTGAAAGTATTGAATCATTGCATAAGTCAGCTTGTGGAATATATCAAAGCTTTTCATTCACCAAAGACTGTTTCCTCAAAAATTTGCTCTAAAGACTATGCCTTGATTTGTGAAGTGAATTCACAGGTATGGAAAGATTTTCCGAGTGATATTGAAATAAATTGAAGGGTTTTTAACATGTATTTATAAGCACTCTAAAAGTGATACTATTAATATTAAGACAATCTTCTAACATTCCTTGTACTTAGTTACGTTATCTTGAATATATTTTCATGTTAGGTGTGATTACTGGTATATTAATTTATCATAGGAAAAGCATAATGGTGATGTCTTCTCAACACCTAAATAATCAGTAATATTGCCATGCTTTTCACTTGAATGCATTTTCTTTGTTATTGGTGCCAAAGAGAAGAAAACTTAATCACTTATCATCCTTTTGTCACGTGAGGTGCTACCATTAGTGCTTTATGCTCACTTGAATTTGTAAACCCGAGTTTTGTATTTATTATGTCATGGGATATTGAACATGAATTTGAATTAGCTTGCAAATAAATTATATTAAGCACTGTTTTAATTTGTTTTGTATTAAAATATTAGTGAGAATTTCTAAGAATGTGGATGAAATGTACTGCAAAATACTGTCTTTGTATAAGCATTGTAAGATGTTCTCCCTCGTACTGCCAGCCTCCCTTTTGTGGTATGTGCAAAAACTTCCTGGGCTATAAAGGGCAGAGGACTACCCACTAATGTTTTTCTAAAATAATTTTGAATTTTATTTTGGTAAATGAAAATTTACAACATAAATAAGGGATGAAAGTTCAAAATCTCATCAAACACTCTGAGAACACATGTGTGAGAAGGGGAACAATATATTTTACTAAAAGTATAGCAGAAGCTTGCGATGTATTGGAAAATGTATGTACAATATACATGTCCATCTTTATTTAAAAGTTTCCCCTGAATGTCCTTATGTAATACTGGAATAATTCGTTGGTAAATATTCAACATTTTAAAGCAGATATAATCTCAATTATTGGGGTGTAATATGCAGGACTGGCTCTAGAGAATAAGCAAGGTAAGCAAAACTTGGGGGCACATGGCACATAGTTAGGCATTCCATGAATATGTATTCATAATAATTCAATGAATTGACTCGACGGTGGCTTATAAAACGGAACCTAAAACGAACTTTAGTTTTACTTTTATGATTCATCAGGAGCGTAGACAGTGTATTCCTATTTTCCAATTCATCAAAATTTGATGCAATCCTGAACAATTCATAAGTGGCTCGCATTCGTAGGCTTAAATGTAAAAGTTCAAGGTTTGCCTGCGTTGTGGCAGCACAATGCAGGCAAACTTAGGAGCCTCAAGCGGCTAAACTCTGAACTGTTTGACTTCCTGAAGCCGAGCGAAAGGGGGGAGAGACTGCTGGGAGGGGTGGTGAGAAGTCCCCCTCCCCTCTCCTGGGGAGGGGCGGTGAGAAGTCCCTCTCCTGGGGAGGGGGAACTCTCATCTCCCTTTCCCCCCTCCCCAGGAGGGGGGAAAGAGAAGAGTCTTGAGGGAAGCTTCCAGGAAGTTCATCGTTATGCCGCATGAGGTTCCTAAGTCTGTCTGCATGGTACTGCTATCTATTAACCAAAGTTCCAAATAAGAGGTTTCCTTGCGACCGAAAGATCCATGTTTGATTATCTATAGGTCTATAGGAGAAATTAAATTCACAGAACAATTAAATATTCAACTAACACTTTAACTGGCACTTTTTTAAAAGATCGCAATCTGCAAGTGATAGGCTTTTGTGGGCATACTTTTTGCCAGTGACTTTTTAACATTATATAATATTAATTATTCACTGCTCACAAGCATTCAGTGTTATACTGTTTCAAATGTCTTTTTTATTTCCTTTATTTTATAATTCCACGTTTGAAAAAATATTTTATAAATGTTTTACAGCCAAAAAATATTTATAAGAGTTAAAAAAATTAGCCAAATTTCAGTTGCGTTTCTTTTTGTTTGGATTCAATGAATTATAATTTTTGTGCTTTTACCATAGTCTTAAGGTATATACTTCTAATATTACGAATAAAAAGTCATTTAGCATAGTAAATTAGCAGAATAAAATCTTTATTTTGCATCAACAAAATGAGTAGGATATGCTGACAAAGGATAGCTAAGAAAACAAAAAAAAAATAAATTATGATATACTGTCCACAGATTATTTAAATGACCAAGGTGTCAACGTTTTGACACAAAAAAACCATAATCGTTTAAGTGTAACAACCTGTGGACAGTATATTGCCATTACTTTTTAAAAAAGTTTTTTTTTTATAATGAAGTTCTACCAAATTTTGCTTGAAACAATCAAAGTGAATTGTGGAATCCAAAAGTTCTTCCAATGGGCTGTCTGGATGGCTTCCAATAGCGAAGAGAAGATACTGAAAACTGAAAAACTCAAGTCTGTATGGTGTAACTTACAAAATTTTTAATTCTACTTAGTAATTCTCAGTTTTCGTATGCAGTCTTGATAATCTCCAGTCTTTTACCTCTTTTGATGAAGTTATAGTCCTCTATAGTTACAGAACCATTAATATTGTTCATACATCACATTCTTGGTAATGAAATTATTCAATTTGACATAAATAATACTTACAAATACACGACAGAATCAAATTTCCAAGGGATAGCTTGAGTATTCTTCTCACAAGACTTGGAAAAAACGAGTAATGAAATCTCTTTCATGAATAAAAAAATACTTCTGAGTTCTAAGATATGTTATAGGAAAGCTGCAGATGACAAATTTTCTGTTGAAACATGCATAGGTGAATAAAAAAATGCAAGAACTCTTTATTAAGTTTGAAACAGTAGAGGAGACATCTAAGCCCTGGTAAATTTTACGAAGTCTTCATAAATAATTCATAGTACTACCAAGAAAATTTTTACTCACTACCAGTTCCTAATAGTAGAAAAACCATGGAAATGTTGTCAGTATAGTGTGTGATGAAGCAGCAATTGGGGATGAAAATTACTACCTCTCGCAGTTTGGAAATAAATAAATGAGTAGAAATTTTTTGAACCACCACCACCATTAAGCTAAAATGTCAGAATAACAGAAATTCAAAATAAAGTTTAAGGTATTAAATAATGGCACCACTTTTAATTTTTGTGACTTAATTGGACCTCATGCCCTTGCCTCACACCTGCAGTTTCATTCATTGCCAGTATGCACTTATCATTGCCTCACAACCTTATGGTAAGGAACACGAGCAATCTTGAAGTTTCTCCTAAAAAAGAAATGTTCCTTCACTTTGACCATATGGTCAAACTCATTGGAACTCAAATGGTTAAACTGGCATTCATTCCACTATCTCCCATCACCAGTTACACCACACATCCATCTTATAATTAGCAAAGAGATGCCATGAATTGTTCGAGTATTTTAAGAGTTAGAATTCTTTCACTGAAGATGAATATCAAACTGGTTTTCTTATTTGGCAAGCTGTCAATGCTGAAATTCTTTATTAGTTAAAGTAAAACTGTTGCTTTAATTCATGCTGCAGTTATAGATGTATTGTAGCTACATTATACTTTTGCTTTGTATCAAATGTATGTTGTAGCTTCTACTTCAAATTATTCTTACCACCCTTAACTACATTATTAGCACAGAATTTGTGATGTCTGATATATCTCTAGTGTTAAAAAAAAAATTTTGAGCCAAATCATAAAAATTAACTACCAAATAACTGAGCTTCAAAGGCTGTGGTATTGGTGTGAGTAGAAAACATTAGTCTTTTGCCTACTCATTAATCAGAGCTGGTCGGAGACATGGACCAGTTCAGCATTCCCTGGGATAAAGAAGTTTAGAGAGCAAATGATTATGTTGAAGCTTTTGTGAGGCACATTCTGGCAGATGGTAAATAGGATTTCCTTAGTTAGCTTTCCCATATATTTTGTTCCAAAAAACATCTCTCACATTCCTGTCGCTTGGCAGTTTCCTTTTCTTCTCACCGACAAGATGCACTGCAAGATACATGCATTGGCCAGGCATAATAGGCAGATGCCACATGAAAGATTCAGAACAACCAAAAGTCTGCCTCCATTGATAACAACAGTGCATATCAGGTTTTCAGGGAAAAATTGTTCAATTCATACCAAATAAAATTAAAGAATAATTACACAGCAATATACAAATCTAATTCTTACACTGCATTCAACTTTTGTCAATCATTCCATTTTCTTAATATTTTGTGTTATAAAGATAGCAATTAGCAAAATTATCTAGCTTAGTATAATGATTTAGATTAATCACGATGATTGGAAACTAATACCTTTCAAATGTTAACATATCTATGAAAACTCAAAAGAATCTCTTGGGTTTCCAGAACTTACCTGTGTTGAAACCCAAAAGTTATTTAGTATATAACACACCAGGAAAGCTTAAATCTTTTTATCGATCTAAAATTGGATTTTTTTAAGCATTGAATAGGATGGGAAACCTGACAGACTATCCTGGCCACCAATATTTGTCGGACAGGATTCAGATTTATTTTGTTAACATCATTACATTGTAAAGGCATGCTATTTTCTGTCACTGGAAGCTTTCCCAAAGTTAATGCAACAATTGACTATAATTTTAACCAAATATCAAAGTAAGCCAATTAAAATAAATTAAATGATCATTACCAATGGAAATGTTCATGTTGTCATTTATTAACATTAGGTAACTCAATTTTGCTACTCAAACAATTTGTAACACTCAAAATGCTACTCTTCTGCCATAAAAATGTGAACAGCAGTTTCATAATCAGCTACCTTTGTGAATTTAAGGAACTAGGATTCATAAAAAACTTCTTTTCAAAAGATGATACGTTGCCAATAAACTAATTATATGCTTTTAGTTCCTTAATGCTTTAATTAATACTTTTAAGAAAAAAATTAGAAAATGTGCAATCAAATTCTCAATAAGATATGTGAACTCACAAACAGGAAAAAAAACCACTTTTTCTAACATATTTCCAATCAAAAAATTCTCATACTTTAATAAAACCATTGAAGCTATTTTCTGTTTTTTTTTACCTAAAATACGATGATAATTTCACAAAATTATCAATAATGAACAATCTAAATTTTTGGCCCTATAACAGTGCTTCCTGAGAATCCATAATTTTGTTTGTTTGAATGAAGAATGGAGAAATTTGGAAAAAATTACCAACCCAAATTAAACTAGACAATAAAGAACATGGTGACATGACCTATAATGGTGTGCTAAAAGAAGTCTTCTTTTGAGAAAAATCTATCATGTACTCTCAAATATCTATTTTGACATAAATGATGAATTCAGATTTCTTCCATAATAAAACATGCTGTGAAATGAATATGATTTCATAAAAGATATTTAGAGATTTGAATAAAGAATAAAAAGAGGAGAAGTTTAAAAAATGCCTAGAAAGATTTTATTGAATATATATTCAATTGAAGAGAAAAAGAATACAAAATAATGTTACTTATTCAAATCTAGAGGCATTATATTTGATAATATCAGAGAGGATTATACTGATACATTTTCCTGAGAGAACGAATGAGCTTGTAAACTTGATCAATTCCATATAAAATATTTATCCAGAGTAAAATTTTGATGTGATAACTTGTATTTCCCAAAAGATTTCAGTACAAGGATTTTTAAGAAAAACATTTCTTCAGACTCCAAATCTGTTTGAAAGGTAAGATAACTAGCCTTACAAAGTTCCTGAAATTCATGTTATTTATTGTTGGGAGGGAGCCTTCACTAATAAACAACCTGCCTTAAAACTTGAAAATAGTTAACCTAGTTAACGAACAGTCTTACTTTATTTTTGAACAATAGTGAGCAAAAGAATTCCATCTTGACTTTCGCAAATTTGACTAGTACTGTATAATTTTGTACAATTAGTTTCACTGGAATAACTCGATGGTGACATTTTGTAAAAATAAATTTACGGAAGAGCGTAACAAAATACTTCAGTATAACAGAGATTTTCAGAACAACCAATAGACAAGTACAAAAAACCTTACAAAACAACACACACAAAATATAACAATTGTTACGTTTGATGTTTTCCATTCATTCAAACAGAACATGGACTAGGTAAACCTAAATCTCAACAAAGCTAAGAGAAAGATAAAGCATTGCTATGCTTTCATTAATGATCAAGTATTCTCAAGTTGCCAGATACAATCTTGTTTTCCAAAACAGCTCCTGAAGGAATGTCTATCCGATCTCCATGATTTGCTATGATGATCACAGTCCCCTGAAATTAAATTAATAAATTTGATGAAGTTTTTCATATAGATTGTATCAATAATCGAGAAAGATTAATAATATGGCAGTCATCATGGTACTGCAGTGAAATTCAAAGCTTAAGTTCCCAGTGAAGAAGTGTTTCTCAGTCTGGGTGAGAATGCCTTCCAAAGGCTGCATGTTAGAAGGGGTTTGGGTGGTTGATTAGCCAATCACTAATGCATACTACTGACCCTATTGCTTTACACCCCAAAGAGGCTTTCCCCATCTGTTGACTTTTGGTGGAATACGGAACTTTCAAATTTTCTGCAACTGTTTTGTTTTATAAACAACTCTTTTGAGATATAACTTTGTTTTTTAAAAGACAATGAGTTTACCTGATTCATGATTAGGAATGCAATGATTTACTAAATCTAAATCGACTTTAATAAACAAGATGATAAAATGAATTAATAATTTTCATAAATTATGACAGGTTAGGTTTAAAAAGGTAAGCAAAAGAAAACAAAAAATGCATATAATTATTTCAAAATCTATAAATTATCTGACTGACTTATTGTGTCATAGAAATCATGGATGTACAACTCAAGAATCAAATCTGTTAAAGAAGTTCGTTAGAGAATCTTGGTCTTCTCATCTCTATTTAATTTCAGTCACTGACAATTGTTCAATATATAACACACGTTTCAGCTTAAAATTAAGAAACGTTTCATACAAAGCAATCTGCAACAATCAAATGTCAGAAATTATTAGAAATTTAATACCAACAAAATCAGTGATTTAGCAAACAAAAAATTAAGAACAATATTTAGCTTAATTTGAAAAATAACTTCTTAAATTAAATAAATTTCAACGTTATCTATTAACATTATTACATACATCACAAGAGATCTAAATACCATACTAATTTGAGACATTTGTACACTTCTGCTGTTTCTGATAATTGAAAAGGAAGATATCAAATAGATAATATAGACGTGTAAAAAGGATTCTCGGGTTTTCAAGCAGGTAAGGGAGATCATTCGATTCTCTCGATTCATCTGTTTAGGCCAACACAAAAAATCAGCAGTGGCTGAACTCTGCTTGCAACAAAAACATAAGATCAACTGTGATGGCACCAAACGCCTTGGCCACACAAAGAGATATTGGGATCGGGTTACAAAGGAGGCTATCGAAATCTGCCTCGCAAGTAACAACTTCAACAGGGACAATGGTTACTCGCTTAGCAGAGCATGGGACAGCATAATCAAGGAGAAGCTGATTGGTCAAAAACCAATCAGAGAGAAGGCCCTGGCTCAGAGTAGGTATATATACCAGCCATTTCCAATTCACGGCACTTCCGAGCAGCCCTGAGAATGATGACTGAGTCAGTCATCAGAACGGTGACAGCATTGTCACCAGACCTTACTGGGTTGGAAGCCTGAGAATCCTTTCTACACAATATCTACCAGGAAAGCTTAAGAACTGGATAATATAGATATTTTCTCAAGTTACCTTAAGAGAGACTCCTCTTCCAAAAGTAACATCACCTGAAACAGTCAAATGATCCAACTCCATCATGTCAGGAATGGTGGCAAAACGACCAAGAAACTCTTTCACCTACAATATAAGGTTTGAATTTCAGAATCCCAACATCTATCACCATTGCACTTCTTCCTGAGTAATTTTAATAAGCTGTGTAAATTTAACCCACAATTCAACCATATTACTCAGCAACATAGTTAACCATGACTATGATCTCGTAAAAATTCTTTTTCTAGCAACTATTTGTGTATCATTTCAATTTTACATCCAAAATTTTCCTTCCCTGATAGTAATTAAAAATGTAAAAATGACAATGAATTTGCCAAATGATAACTAATAATGAATTAAATATTAAATAATAAAAGAATGGATCATGCAGGATATCATTATACTAAGCTACAAGACATAACTTTACCTAATTCAGAAATAAATATCATAAAAGTTTGAGCATTTCAAGAATATACTGTTACATTTCTATACACTCAGTTGCTAATGAAAACGTTTGCCTTTGTTTAAGAAAAGAATTCTTTAAAAAGATAAAATTTCAGAAAATACCATTTCCACATTGTCTGTCTAATTAACATGTATTTTTTATTTATATAATATTATTAGGAATCACCTTTATTATCTAGCACAAAAAGTATATCAATTAGGACAAATTTGGTGAGCTGAATAGAACGTACAATCTTACCTTTGCAAAATGATTGTCGCCTAACTTAACAAGAGGAGTGGTTGGAAACATTCGCTGAGGTGACATGACCAAGGATCCATTAGTTAAACTGTATAAGTTACTCATCACAAGCATCAAATCAGATGTTTTTTTCACAGGCAAGAATCTACTCCTTGGAACATTTATACCTGGAAATCAATTCATCCCTTTCAATGAGAAACATAAGATTTGTTTTATGCAACTTAAATACAGCAAAAGAAAGGAATAATTTTCAATACCTTCAAAAATTTGACAGTTCAAGTTCTACAGTTATTTCATGAATTTGTATTTCATACCATAACTGAAATTTGCAAAATTTGACTACCTTTCTAAAGAGTTTCCAAATTCCATCTCGAAATTAAAAATTATACTTTTATTTGAATCTACCATTAATCTATAAGCTCTCACTCTCTCTAATATATTAAGTCCAGCCCAATAAAATATCAAAGATAAGGCAAGCCGATTAAAAAACCATTGAATTCATGAAATAAAAAAAAATTGACAATGAAAAATGCTTTAACTTTGTTAATTACATTAAAAATCTCTGGAGCCAGTTCATGTTCATAGTTTCAACATTATACTTCTGATATCCAATCAAGGACAGTCTGAATAGCAGATATTCTATTCAGATTCAAGAATTATTACATCCCAAACCCACTTATTTGTGGTAATAATAAATATTTCATTTAAGTTCATGCCATTTCCAAATTAAAAAAATATATTTCAGGAATGTTTCTTGTTACAATAGAACATCATTAAATCTCTTTTTCTCTTTATTAAAATTTTGAAATATATAAGCAATTTAGTAGAAGACATGATCAGCAAAGCAATGCAAGTGAAACAAAGTAATTATTTATCACTCACCTAGTCCACCTTCAAACGACTTCATAGCTGCACCAACAGCAGTCTCCAGCTGGATAACATTTAAACCATTTGGAACAGTCTTCTTGTTAACAATAATTTCCATGTTGAGAGTATTTTCTTTAAGTACCCGTTCAATTGCTAAAATTAGGTAAAACAGTGATTGCGGGAGGTTAAACAAACAAACATAAATTATTACTTTACAGATATTATGCAATACTCAAAAGTTTTAAGTAATCAATAAAGATAATAAAAAATATTAAATTCAGCTCATGAGGTGATACATTAATTTCTGATAGATTTCCCTCAATAACCTTAGATTAATCAAATTTGAGATACCATTTGCAATTCTTCGAGGACTAATTTACCCTATGAAACAATTTTAAATTCCTGGAACTAATATTTAGATGGAGTAGCGCTCATCAAATGACAGATGAACTGAACCAGGATAATTGACTTTTACCACAATATTTTTCCTTGATTATGTATAACTGTCCATGCACTCAGAAAGTGACTACGAAAATATGGGGCCTCCTGGGAAAAATTTGAAATTTTAAGCTACCCTTCTTACTTATTCACTTTCACTTGATCATTAGGAGGAGGCTTAGGAGGAGATAGAAATTTACATGAAAGTTATGGAGAGATAGTAGTATCAATAACAGCAGATGGAAAATGGACACTCACCATCAAGTCTAACCCACAAGTTATTGGTATTGAAGAACTTAAAAGTTTTGACAGATTTAAAATCATCCACATGCTCCTTTGGAACTTGAGCTATTTCAAGCAATCTAAGCTTGTTTTCATAATTTATCAAGGTACCACCCTGTCAATGAAGAGGAGAAAGATACATTTGAATCAAAAAGAAAATGACTCATAAAAATTACCAAATAAAAGACTAGCTACTCAAATATCTCGAAATAAGTTGGAACCAAATAAATATGGATTATATGCTATTCGAAGCAGCCACAAAGATTTCACAACAAATGAAATCTCCTTAATTTCAATATAACAAAAATCTGATGATAAATGATTTTAAAATCAATTCCCATACCATTTATTCAGGACACCTAAAAGAATTGGTCAATCTTGGTTAACCTACGAAAAGATTACTTCAGCTCAGTGCATTCTATAAGAATTTCACAAATCATAACGAACTATTCATAGTACTAAATTTAATTCTAAAAAAATACAACACCCTTTGTATATTGTATAATAAACTTCCCCTCCTTCTAAAACAAACAGTACTTCTCCAACCTTTAAAACAAAACTAAAAAAAATTTACTAGAAAAAACTTTTTACTCATTAACTAAATATCTGTACAACTAAAATAGATACTAGCCATTATTAGAAAATGTATTCATTATGTATTATTATACTATTGCATTGAATGTATGTGTATATTGTACATTTTATTTCTGTTATTTGTTCATAATTGAATCCTGAAAATTGTATATTAACACATTGAGTTGCCATTATCTTTACTTATTGTGTCTTTTATCACTCTGTAATAGTAAATTTTTAATTGTAAGGGAAATTTATACTGTAAAAAAATTGTAGGATAATTACATGATACATTTTAAAATGGAAAATTGTAATTGTAAATCTAATAGAAATTGCACTTATCTATATCTTAATGCTATTTGTTGTGTGTTTATGTATATATATTTATTTGACTTATCATATGTCTAGGCTGTATAGACAGATGTGATCAATAAAAATTATTAGTATTATTAAAGCTAGTAGATTCCTGGAGGAGTTCATACTTATAAGCCAATATTCAGCATAGTAATGAATATACAGAGTTACCTGTATTTTAGCAAGTAATTAATCAAGTGTTAAACCATCTGCCCTATAGAGATTCTAAGCAATTCACATATTTTACAAGGGCAGTCCCAACCGTCCCTGATCCAACAAAAACAGAAAAATATTGGAAAATATATCATTACTTCTCAACACGGTCTCCTTTTAGCTCAATACACTTTTCCCAGCAATGTTAAATACTGTTGTGGATACGAAAAGAGTGATTGTTGGGAGAGAGATTGCGGCAGACATGTTGGAAGTGCGGTGAACCGAAGGTGGACATTATAAACGTTCTTAGAATAAAGCGCGGTGTTTTGTTTTTGCTCACTTATCCCTGAACCTAAGGCTACCTAACAATACAAACATAATATGAGCTTCGATACCCTATTTATAGTGATAACCACCAAAATCCTCAAAATAACCATTAACTGCAGACTTCACCTGTTCATTGTTGGCAAATTTTTTACCACCGAGACATTTTTCACTCAGATTTTTTTCAAGAGAAAATAATCCAAGGCAGCTAAATCTGGTGAATAGGCTACAAGAGGAAGCAATTCAAACTCAATTTTGGCCATCGCAATTATGGATATGTGAACTGGTGCATTGTCTTGACGAAACAAAACTTTCGTTTTCTCCAACTGTGGTCATTTTTTCTTGATTTTATCACTCAAATGCTGTACAAAATTTGAATAATGCTCATTGTTGATTCTTTTTTTCTTTTTGATGAAAATGAAAATTATCCTACATACATCCCAAAAAACTGATGCCATAACCTTGCCAGCAGACGGAACTGTCTTCCCTTCTTTGGTGCAGATTCTCCCCTTGCAGTCAGTTGTTTCGACTGCTCCTTAGTCTCATGTGTGAAAGGAAGGACCCATGTTTCATCCATGATTATGAATTGACACAAAGACTCGGCTTTATTGCTGTGAAACATCACCAAACACTCAACTGGAACATCCTCCCGACAGAGTTTTTGCTCTATTGCAATACAAAAAGTGAACCCATCTCGTACACAGCTTTCTCATGTCCAAAATTTTAGTCAATCTGCGATTTTCAGCACTTTTTGAAATGTCAATCATGTCTGCTAGCTTGCACACTTTCAGTCGATGGTCATCCAACACAATTTTGTGAATTTTCTTCACAATTTCTGGCGTGGTCCTCTTATTTGGTTGACCACTGTGGTGAATGTTTTGGCAACTCATATGGCCTCTTTTAGCTCTGCCACCAAAAATGTTGTAGTAGCAAATGAAGGAGCAGACTACCCTAGAATAGAATCTAGATTGGCTTTGCTATTGGTGGGATTGAGACCTTTCAAATGAAAGTATCATATCGCATAACGATAACCAATTTTTCCATGTTTACGAAACTTCTGGGGCTACCCTTGTAGGCATAAGAAGACATTAACAATGTTTGCAACATAATTTTCTAAACATGATTATTTTGGAGATATTGTAATGTTTACCATGTCAGATTGACTTAATTCTGATGAATCCAAAGGGGAAAATTTAAATAAGCATAATTTAATTGAAAACTTCACCCATTACTATCATAAATAGTTCTTTAAAATGTTGGCATCCTGTGTAACCAATGCAGTGTTGAGAATGAATGGACTTAAAGATTGTACCAGGCTGCAAAGTGTTAAGGAAAGTAAGTGATATAGTCAGCCTGTTACTCTAAAATTCAGTGCCCTACTCTTCAAAATATACTGATTCTGTTTGCATTTTTCAAATTAGGCCAAGAATAATATTTTCATTCAAAAGACACAATGTTACACAGTTAGCCAAGAATTATGGAAGATAGAGAACAATGTTAACTAATAGGCAGCTTCAGAAAGAATGAACATAAATGAAGGTTATATCAGAAAGAAAAATATAAAGGTAATGAACTGAAATCCATACAAGTATGAGAAAGAAATAATTTATTACCTTAACATCAGCCCTTGTCTTGTCAGTGACTTCCATTAAAAATTCAGAGGCAGGTGCACTACTGTTAGATTGGCTCAGCAGCAAATTAAGGATATTTAAGTCAACAGTAGCTCCCAGGTTATCAATGTTAGATATGAAACAGTATTTACGGCCCTGAAAATAGAAAATTTAAGTTGAAGTAGTTAATAATCATTCAATTATGAAATGATCATTAAGAAATGAAATCATGAGCAATTCAGCTGAATCTAATTTTAAGCAGTTCAGCTAATTTTTTAGAAAACATATCTCAGCCAAATTCACTTAAGTGGATTTAACAGTAAAAAAATAAAGTTCATATGTTCCATCATAAACATTTTCTTCCTATTTAATGACACATTTATCAGTAAAACATATAGCAAAAATGATTCAAAAGAAATATAGCAAAATTGATTCATCAGAAAAACCACAAAATTTTTCTGAGGAAAGCTAAATCATTACTTTTACAATAGGAAATTTATTTGATGATGGAAAATTAATAAAAATATTCGGCAAAGATACCTTCCAAAAAACTTAAAATTTTTAGTTTGAACATACACAGAAATGTATTTATCAAATAGGGCTTATTAAAATATATAATATAGCACATTTTCAAAGTGACTCAACTATGAAAATGAGCGAGGAAAAAAGAAAAAGAAATCAACTAGCAGATCCATTACTTAGTTCAATATCTTAACTGAAAACAATAGAAAAATACCAGTAATCAAGGTGTATAAAAATATATTTTACTTTAAGCTTCGGAGTATAATATTTTCAATTATTTACAGTCACATCTTTCACAACTTTTTCCATAAAATTAGATCCACAAACAAGCATTTCCACGAGTACAAAATAAAAGACAAATATCAATAACTTAAACAACTGCAATATTATCAGTTAGTATAAGATAAAAATATAAGTTAAATTACCTGATCAATAAATTTCCTCAACAGCCCAGAGTTTTGAAAACTTTCATAGAAGTCACCGTGACCAGGAGGGTACCAACTATGATTGAAGAGAGAACACTCAGAACATCTCTTAAAGCATTTCAATACACCAACATGCAAGACTAAGAAATTCATCCAGAAAAGGACAAGTTAAACAAGTTAGATTACTCACGCCTCCATATCAGCTTCAACATTGCAATTTTTTGTGATAGGAAGTAAAGTGTCTCTATTGAGACGAGGATAGCAGCTCTGATTAAATGTATGAATTTCAACTTGAAGGCCACTGTATTTGCGTATTATACGAGCAGTATCTTCGTCAGTATTAAATGAATTCATTAATACTAATGGGACATTTGCATCATATGTCTTGTTCAAATGCTGTGGGAGAAAAAAAGTGACATTTTTATATAAGATAGATGACTACTTTAAAAAAGTAGAAAGCAAACAGATAAACTAACCTCAATTTGTTGAACTGTAAGATCCAGAAATGTAAGATCAGAACGAACTGGTATCACAGATTTAGGACCTCTGCATCCCATTGAAGTTCCTAAACCACCATTAAGCTTTACCACAACCAGACCACTCAGCATTTCTTTAAGAGCGTCTTTTGGAGGATCTGGAAGAGTGCCATAATCTCTAACCTAATGTGGAAAGACAAAAAGGAAGTTGAAATATCTGAGTTGGTTCAAAGCATATAAGTAGACAAAAAATATATAATTTTCAACAGACAACACTGTTATATAAATGGGCATCTATGTATAAATTTCTAGTCAATTTTTTGAGATCACAATTAATTATTTTTGCCAGATTTGATCTTCTTTTGAGATGCCAACATATACAGTTAATAACAATAATAGGCTAATTTTTGTAGAAACTTAATCATCTGAAAAATAAAACTCCAAGTAAAACCAACTTCTGCTAACTTATTCATCTTTCTAAGCTATAAATTGATACTCCCAATTTCATTCAGTGGCCTTCAACAGGAGCAACATCCCCTCCCTGGGAACGTTTTGAAAAACATGGACACTGTCATGGAAGAGAGTATTACGGTTCTCATTGGCTGAATAATAAATTAGCAAAATGAGCTAGTTGTAAAGGTGAAAAATGAACAATAAATGCCTTTAAAGCAAAAGTTTTATTATTTCTTTATTAGGAAAGGGGGTGCTGGTAAAGTTCATATTAAGCAAACATTGAAATAACTATCATATTAAGCAAATATCGAAATAAGGGGGAAGTGCATAAAAAAAGGTTGAAACCCCTGATCATTTCTATACCTCCTATCTTTCCATCATACTTCACTTAGACTTAGCAAATTTCATTTCTCCATCTTTCTTTCTATTTTATGTTTTCTATCTTCATTTTCTGAAGAATTTACTTAGCTTTCCCAGTATCAGCTTTAATTTTCCAGACCATCTTCTTCCATTCCATTCTTTCTTCTTTTCTAGTTGTTTCTTATTTGAGGATTCTGTAAAAGGACCGCTAAGATAGCATCATTTACCAACACTTCCCTGACTGTGCAGGGTTCCAGTAGGCTGCCAAATATTGTTTTTGGCACATTATCCCTGCTTGGGGTAGGTTGTCTTCCTCTGCCATCTTCACCATTGCTTTTACATAACACTAGGAATTTATAAGTACACTGACCTAAGCCGCCTCACTGATGTGCAAACTCTGCATGGACTACAATTTATCTGACTTCATTCAGAACTTGTTTCTTGCATGTATAATCCCAACAGAAACTAATCTGCAGCCATATTTACTTTCTAGGTGGCTGATGCATGCAACCCTTCCAAAATGGTATGATTATACTTAAAACGTAATATGTATAATTAAAACAAATTATTTATCAAATTCCACACGGTTTAAAAAACGGAATAAATCAAAGAAGCTTACTGAAGTAACTAGATGCTAGTACTACTCATTAGATCACGGAAAGCAAAAATAATTATTATTATATTATTAATATTATGAAACATCAGGCTAAAAATTTGATTTTCTTTTTAATTAAATTCATCAGCTGTTTAAATATTTGACATTCTTCCTTCAATAAATCTGGAAGAGGTTCAAGCACAATTTTTCACATGTTCTCACAATGAATTATGAGTTAACTCACGACTTATTCAATTTATGATTTAACTCACTACGATGTTCTTTCAAAAAATGATCTTAGCACTTTTAAATTGCAAAGACAATAACTTGGTCATTGTTGAGATCCTTATAAGGCTATGAAATTGGAGTAAAAAATATATTTACAGCATCCTCAGGCAGTTTTTCTATCCTCTCCCAATCCACTGAGGGTCCCTCCTCCTGGAGAAATCTGGCAAACAGCTCACAAAATCCATTGAATTCCTTTTTGATAGACTGCAATGTTAACCAAAATAAGGATTAAAAATAACATAATTTGTAGTTTCTGAAAGCTGATACAAGTACAAAGTATAACTTTATAGTTATGTTTTATATATTGAATATTTAAAAATAATATTTAAATTTCTCAATCATTACTGACCGGTCTTTTGTTGGCTGGTGCTGTTTCCAGTAGCTTTTCGAGTTCTAACTCCAACTGGTTTTGAGCATCCTTTTTGGTTAATTCTTTGAATTCGCGGGATCCTGAGGGCACTCTCTGATGACTACGTATCTGAAAAGATATTTAACAGACATTCTATTGAGAGTATGTCGGCAAACTCCCTCTTACAATGAAATAAAAGTTTCATAAGCCATTAAACATGTCAAACCTGCCATCCACATGTCATGTCACCTTTACTATCAAAGAATGAAGCATGCAACAAGACATCAATATAGCATTGAGATACTAAACAATGCAAATTAGGATATTAAATATAACTAACCACCTAAGCATCTAAGCCTATCCACTACATCTTCTATATATAACGCAATATTTTACTCCGCAGATCCTAACGGCTATATCAATGATATACATCTAAGTTAAAGGAAAAAAAATAGATTTTGCAGTGTTATTAAAAACAACTTTTATGCTTTCTTGTTTTATGGTAATGTACTCTAGATCATTTCAGAATCAAACTAAAGAAGTAATGTAAGCAAAAGAAAGGTAATTTTATGACCAATAGTAAGAACCTAAATGATGTAACCAATCCAAAAATAAATGCATTAAATCTGACAAATACAAAATTTAATTTTGGACACACCGGGAGGCATAGTGAATTTCACAAAGAAAGCTAAATACGAAGGATTTGCCAAAGATAACTTAAAGTAAATATTTAGTAAACTGAACCACTTTAGTGTAGGTGATGTTTAACGTAAAAAAGTTGTAACTGTCACGCCTATACCGATCGAAATGGATACAATTAATTCCTTCGTGCTGAAAAATATCAACAAATTACTCAATAACAATGTAAATTGTCGTCTTCTTAACCTTGCAAAGATTGTTTGTCGATTCCGGGGAGAAGAGATCAAAATCAACACCATTGCAGCTTTCGCACCCTTCCAAACGTTGCGCCATATCACAAGTATTACAACAGCCTCTGGTCGCTAACGCTCCCTCCTACAGGTGTGTCTCACAATTACTTAATAGCAAACTGCGGAAAACTCAAGAGCTGAAGCGCCTCGTGCAACAAGTGACGAGGAAAAAATACCGGAGTAATGCATTCTAAGATGATTTAGCACATTATATTTATGATGAAAGCGTGTTATAATCGAATCCAAATACCAGACAAGAAATTTCCACTATGTAAATGCAAGTTATAACTTTTTAGTTCGTGAACCACAATAAAAAATCGGGTAGCAGAATCTAAATGCTAAAAAAAGAAATAAACATCGAACGAAAAAATACGAATCACCAAAAAAAATTAAGCAGAATTAGTTAGCTTGCATGAATGACGAAGAATCCTCCACGCAAAAAGTCCGCGAATCAACTGCTAACGATTAGAAAATGTTAATTAGTATGACCGTGAAATAAACGCCGGCAATTGCGCGGCAAGATGATCCGCTCCTCCATTCGTGTCATAATAATTTTAATTTACCATATAATCGGGAAAAACGTAGGCAAAAGATATTTCCGCAGGCGGAAAAATCTTTTTCGCGAATTCCCCTACTCCACCCATCACATACGAAAAATCACTTTTTTCTGCTAAACCGACCACCAGCCAATTCAAATCACAAGTATAATAAACACTCACGATGTCAAGCCAGCTCATTTTTACTGACAGGTTCCAAGAAATAGGCCGTTACTGTAGGAACAACTCGTAACAGGGAAATCATACGACGGTGGAGGAAATCATCTCTAAACCGACACTGCTCCAAAAGCTACGACATCATATATATTGCTTTATCGCTTTCTGACAGCGTTGCCGATTCTCTGAACGACCGGCTGATACTGAGGTTCAGAAGGTGACATCGAAATCTTGGAGGTGCATAAGAACTAGATTGAAGGATTGAAATGAAGCAGTCTCTCTAAACGACGACACTTATCAGGAATGAGTCGGCAAAATTGAATGAAAGCGCGCACTTAGTAGTAGTACTGAATGTCATATCTCCCTCGAGGAATTGGAAGGATAAATGCTGATAAGGAAGAATCCCTCCGAAGAAATCTATGCCTAAAAAACTTCCACGAGAAAGAACACAGAAAGCGAAAGATAGCAGCTGATGTTATAACTTCAGCCGCGATAAGAATGAGGATGGCTAACGCGGCGAAGCTGACAGTATTGCAATCGAAACTTCGAAGATAATCTGTTATAACATTCGATGGAACTGTAAGTGTAAAATGATTAGTATCTATATATATATATGAAATTTGCTTCTTAACTTATTTGCTGAGTAGTTGCTACTAATTGTCATTCAAGAACTGCGCAGTGCAGCATAATACGAGCAGCTAGGAATATTAACTATTCTCTAGAAGCTCTCGAAGGAGGATTGATGTTACACACGCGTTGAATGAGCGTGAAACATTGGGTAGAGGCAAGAAAGTCGATTATTAAATTCTGCATATGTGGAGTTCGCAGAAAAACTGCTACAAAGGAATAGTAATCCACATAAGATGAGAGGTTACTTTCAATGAAACGAGAGCGGGTCTAGTTTTGGTGTTGGAGGGTTATAGATTTACCTACACATCTAATAACGCAGTTACAACAGTGTTAACGAAGAAATGATATACGGATAAGTTAAGGTATGTGAAACATTAATGACTTCGTACTAATTTTGTTTTATTAATTCAACTCATGGCAATACAGCGCGACATTTTTATAACTTAAGAGGGGTATTGATTTCTATTTAATTTTAATTGATCATTTAATGTGTGCACTGGTTGAAACCCACATTGTCAAGAACAACCGAAGTATTCGAATTATAGGTACTCTAAAATTTAAACTCTTGCCTCAATTATTCACTTTATAATGAAAGCGTAGAAATTAACAAAATTTCCTGCCATTACCCATGCATTTTCTTACTGCAAAATGGTAATTGTGGTAGCTACAATTAATAAATAACATCACATCAACGATGCTGGACAAAAACGCTTCGACGGTATTCAACGGTATGTTAGAAACATAAATAACTTCAAGCTTTTCTACGCTCGAGTTAAACGAATTTCGAATAATTGTAGCTCTTTTAAGGAGATAAGATTTCCAAGGTCCACATACACACAAAGACTAAAGAGAACACCGTTTGAAAGTGATATTGGTTTTCTTGGTAATGATATTAATGTCATGAAAAGAGCTAATTTAATATTCTTCGAGAGTAATTTTTATTTTATCGTGAAGCCGTAATTTTAACAGCAAAAAGATTTTTTTCAAGGAGTTTAAAGACAACCGAAACACAATAAAATTCAATAAACTCAGAGAATGGCTTATGATCTTTCTATTCAGGTGAAACAGATGTTTCTGAGATTTAAGCAAGGGCCCTGAGTATAAGGGGGTTAAGGATCTCAATTTTAGACAGCGAGAGAAAATACGCTTGATTTCATCAACCAATATAGTCGTAAAATATTTCACATACTGTCTACATGGGTATTCGATGATCTTAACACGAGTTCGGTCCATACGGGGTATTCTTTTCAAAAATATCTCACCCTGAGCTTGCATTTAGATTTCGTACGCTATCGATTTTCAGTAGAAAATTTTTAATTTAACTCTTTATTCGTTGTAATTTTTCTATTTCATAGATTTCGGCACCACAACGAAATGTCCATCAATGAATCAGAAATTGAGAGAGAATGTTATCGTGAGCGGGCTTCTATAGTGTTACACAGCCTTCATACGAATTTCTAAATAATATTACCTGGATAGGTCCAAACAACGTAAAACTTTGTCCACCGATAGAAATTTCGAAATCACCATCCGTTTTGGAAATTATACTAGACATTTTGTAATCACCATCCATTGCGGACGTAATGTTAGAAATTTCGAAATCGCCGTTAATTGCAAAAGAAACACACTCAAATAACACTTGAAACGGTAAAGAAAGATCTAAAAAAAAACGATGTGAACAAGGGATGACAACAAAGAAACAGAAACAATGATAACAAACAACAATTAATTAATTAAGTCATAAACCTCTAATTATATTTATATTAATGACGTGGGGTACGATAGTGAGAAAATACTCAAAGGGATACTTGATAAGAAAAGGCGAGCTTGTTTATTTGCTACATTGAATAAAAATTCCTATATGTGGGGGATTAATTTTACGTGTTTCATTCCTAATTTGACAACAAAAAGTTACATTTTCTATCTCTAACCTTTTGCTTTGCATGTTTTATGTGGCAAATTATTCGGTAACAAGTAATGTCAGCTGCGTAGAAGAATAAAGTCTATCTGTTCAAAAGAGAAAAACGCAACAATAACTCAATAATGTCATTTTTAAACGTTTCTCGCATGTACGACCCGTCAATGACTGTACCACGGAGATGCCTTGTTAGATCCTTCGTTAGATAGTAAGAAAAAATTCCTCAACTTCCGAAATCTAAATCTAACCTTAAAAGTAAAATATGATAAGTAATTAAATACGACGGCAGGATATTCGCGAATCATAAATAACCTGGTCGTATGACCCTCATTAATACAAAATTTCTAACACTTCCTTTATGTATTCCGTAAAACCGACTTCAATAGCATTCAGTTGAAGCTTCCTCATCGAATATTTAGTCAGACACGTCACTCAAAATATTCGAGGTTATCGTGAATTTAAATTGTGGCTCATCTTCCAAGTACGTGAGCGTGGTCTCGGTTGCATTAAGGGAGGATTAGGGTCATGCGTCATTTCAGAAAACTGTCCTTCAAACATGTCACCAGTAAGAAAGTTAAGAGATATGAAAGGGATGTGAACGAATGCGATATTACGCGAGGAAGCGGACGGATTTCACTTAGAATCCGCATCTCTTTCTTACATCCGTTGCTTCGGAGAGCGAAATATGTCCAGCATCCCATAGATAAGAATTTCCTTCGGCTTTGGCTGCGATGGTTAAACATGAAAGCCAGGGATGAGATGGTTATTCTGTCATCGGCTGGCTTTTAACCAAATAAATACGGACTCAAGGTTGAGGAATTTAAAAGCACGAAAAACAAACAATGCTAGGAATATCGATGATTAATGCATACAGCTTCCGCAGCATCGAGGCTTCCACGGTAGAACAGAGAACACGCTACTTTTAAAAGCAGCATTAAAATTCTTAATTTTTTCGACCAAGAATTTCCAACGGTTATAAGCTAGGAGAGATGGGAGAAATATATTACTATCAAACTTCGTAACGATAACCATTCATTTACCGAAAACTCTGCATAGTAATTCAACGCATCATAAATGATAAGAAAATCATCAAAATCGAACATTCGTGATCAATTTGGACCAAAAAAATCCGTATAAATTAAGTTCTAAGTTCGATTTATGATGATGAATTAGCCTTTAGATAACTAGCTAGCTCCGATAAGATTCATTACGAAAATATCCCATTAAAACAAACGAAAACAGGATTTTGGTTACATCGTCAAGGCTTCAAACATTAACGCGCAGACTCCGTCTGACATGTAATTACGTGTTATAGTAACTTTTTGGTTTATACATATTTAAAAATGCAATTCACCCGGATAGGACAATACGGATTGAAAAAATAATACATTTCGTAATTTTTACGCATCAGTAGTTAGACGGCTAATGAACGCCTTCGCACAATTATTTTCAACACCCACCCAGTAATCAACTACCCAGTTTCATGATGAAAATCTAAGGCAACCTGTGCATAAAAATGTATGAGCATGTATCCATTCACGATCCCACGCCACATTTGGAGATAATTACCACAACTTAAACATTAAATTTAATTAAAACACACTAAGTGCTCGCTTAAAGCTGATCGAGAATCCGGGGAAAGTATCTCATTATTGCTTTTGGAACACGTAGGACATCCGTTTTAAACTATTTTGCTTTACTAGCTAATTAGCATGGGAAAATTGCCTTCGCTAGCCCTAGGGCAGGCTTTGAGTCTATTACAGGTAGACTTTTAATTCGCAGTATGAAATTTCAGGATGCTCCACCTGGGTTCGTCGCAGACAACATTTGCGACACTCGAGGAAGGAACACACGAAAGGGCCGATAATAGTTAAGAATTCAAGAAAGTCCCCATGTTCCCCCAAGAAACATTGGTGCCCCAAAGACGGAGAAGACAAAAAACATCGGCTCGAAGCCAAACGGAATAGCGATATCTTTATGATTGCCAACCACACGCATGCTTCGAACGACGCAAAATATTCAATCCCCTTCAAAGTAAACGCTTGATTGCGTTGGAAAATCGGTGGTTGCGCTAACACCACAAAATTTCCCGTAAGGAAGTAAACAGAACATTGCTGTGATGCAAAAGACAGAATAACTATAATCACAATTCCAAATTGTTTCATGAAAATAAATCGGACATACTTTTATTAACATTCTCTAGCAGGGGTGGACCCTCCAAGGGGGCGATATGCGGCAATTTCCTCATGTACTCTCAGCCAATCAACTTTTAAATTCCATTTTGATCTGATAGATATAGTAGTCGCATAGTGATCGCGGAACAATTCACAATCTTATTTTCATTCAAGCTTCTCGTAAGATCCTAGGCAAATTGCTATTTCTACAGTCACTAAGATGGGAGCGTTCCATTCGCACCCCCTATTCCATTCGGCCGGTCAATGTTCTCAAGTCTTTCACTCACTATTACACGCAGTACCTATGTAGAGGTCTAAGGGGCCAATTCCAAAATTTTAGAGCTTCAGCATACAGTATACATCCATTACCTAAATTAACTTGAACGCTCAAATTAAAAGAATATACAATGGAATAGTTCAACTACCCGCATCCTTTACACGAGTAAAAAGGAATGCCTAGTTTAATTGTCCAATTTGGTACCGGTTGCGATTCATTGATGAGTCAAACTTTCTGGGAGCTAGAAAAGAAATACAGGACTTTCAGAGTTCATAAAAAGTTAGCATACGAGAATACTAAAATTCATTCGATAGCGACCAGTTTTTACTACATAAAACAGCGACGCCAAGGGAAAATCGGTAAATATACGGAAATGTATGGAGAATATCCCCAGCTAGTTTCTTTGCTTTGCATACGTGCAATTTTCCGAGGGAAAAAGCAAAATGGGCCTTTATCCGAAGCCCCTCGGTATGGGTCCCCGAAATCTTTACACTGTACACTGGTTCGAAATCACGTTGGACTGGAGGTGGACGTGGAGGACTTAATTTAGCTCTACTTCATCGCAACTGATTGTGAGCAAGGAAGCAATTTTATGTAACAAAACCACAGAACGAGGAAAACCTGAGACGCTTCGTGCCGCAATTCTCTAAAATAAAACATGAATAACTAGAAGGAATATTTGACCAAATTTGACGAATTATTAACTTTATTATTACAACAAACAAAAAGTTCATCATAATCAAACAATTGTGAAAGAAGCACCCTCCACGTTGAGCATATGAATCGGTCACCAACCGACTTTTCGAGCGGCCTTATTTGTCGAGAAAATTTAAGTTTACGTAAAAAAATCATATGATATTTCTAAATTTGAATTTCCGGAGAGATTCCAAAGTTCACTTTGCCAATTAAAATGTGAAAAATATATAATTTGTTATATATGTTCCTCCTCCAATATTACGGCCCATCTCCGTGATCTAAGGACCCATAGCAATGTTCCTCCAAGGCAAAGATGAAAAAATGGAGTAGACTATCGAAGGTAACAAGTTATGAGTTAGAATTCGAATTACGATTATAATATATATTTTTAATGTAAATCTTTAGTCTGGGCAGGGACTGCTTAGTTTACTAATTTTTCTGGTTTAATCGAACGGCCTTTTGTGCGTCAATAACCCGGGCTCTGTGAGGCCCCAACACTGACTGGACTGTAGATAAGAAAATTCCATCAATATCTGAGATAGTGACAAACCGCTTTCTTTTATGGGTGGAAGAATGGGGAGATATGAGCAACTCGTTCGCAAAAGTTTGTCAGCTTTTAAGGAATTATTTTAAATAGTCTACAAAAGGACAAATACTTATAAAAGTGTAGAAGTAGTATTGTTAAAAGAGTTTCGATAGCCGAGGAAATTTCGCACGTAGGCCCCCACCAGGAATAGAACCCGGGACCGCTTACAGCAAAGCCGAACGCGGTGCCTACTTGGCTATCCGGGACCGGGATAAAGCTCCCGGTAGGAGTTTTCACAAATTTAACATAGCAGTGACGTGCCCAAGATCACGCGGGAAGCTAGCACCGATTCCAAAACATGTTACTTCTTATCGTGACAGGAAAATAATTTGAAACTTTTTTAGTAAAACGTAAGTATTCTCAACTTACGTCAACATTTCGTATCGATTGCCTTAATACTTTCTGAGATATAAAATTTCAAAGTGAGCGCTCCGGTAAACAGCGCGAAGAAACGGGCACTTTTTTCGTTCTACCTGTAATAACATACCAACCGGATGTAAACAAAAAAATTTGCTTTACACTGTGAAACGTAGAATAAAACGAGCTAAAACTTGGTGTAACCCGTTTTTCTGTGGGATTCCTGTTTAGATTTTATTCGAGTCCAAACTCGAGTATCCAAAATAAAAAATCCGACAATAGTTGTTCCCGCAGTGAATTGGAGCAAACCCCGTTTACTGATCCTCGTCCCTTCCTTCTCAGCATTTTTCGTTCCAATGTTTCATAAAAGATTAGAATTGTAGCAATTGCCCTTCAACTCGTCTCACTATCAAATTTCTGTCCAGAACTTTCCTCTTCCCTCCCCGCGCCTCTGGGGCGTGCGTTTTTCTGCCGCACGGCCCCGCAGCTTTTTTCCAAGAATTCATTTCACAAGTAAGTCCTTTGAACGTGCGCTGCTGCAAACACGTGTGAATCGACCAATCTAAACTAATATCTGTTCACTGGATTGCGGGTTAGAGTGAGGAAAAAGATGCCATCTTTCAAAACAGCACCGGAATAAAATCAATATTTTATCTGAATTGTAGTATTTTTGTTTTTTTTTCTGCGATTGTGTTATTAATTAACCTAAAATGAATCACACTGTTATTTCCGGCATTACTATCACTCAATACTAAAAAAATTAAACGATTTTGGCTAACTTAATATTTTATGCTAATGTTGCAACAGAGCAAATTTCTACATTAGGAAATGCACGCTGTCGATAACGGGAGGGAGTCTTTCGTCCTATTCCCTATTGGATCCTTTTACAAAGAGGGAGAGAGTGAGAGATGATGATACCTTTTTCTCAATCCAACCAGCAGACATCCAGTGGACAGATAATAATGTACTCCTGACCGTAGGTGCGGTACCACTGTGGCGTCGCACGAGAAAACTCGGCAGAAAAACTCGTTTACAGGGCCTAAGGCTTTTGTTAATCTCCAGTGGAAATTGCATTCTGAATATTTTTGACAGAGGATTAAATCTATATTCTGGAATACTTTGCAGAATAATTCTGACAATGCCGGAACCGTTGCTTAGGATGAAAGATCTTTTTCAAGGTTAAAAATTAATAGTCACTTAAGATAGAACTTTTCCCAATATTCAGATAATGTGTATACATCAATCAAACATGAGGATGCTGATAAGACTGACAAATCAAAAAATATCGACAAAAATGCGTGCGTTATAGCTAAAAAATGAATGTTTTAATTTCAATGGTATCATTTTCGATAAATTTCTATCCTTAGCAAGTAGTTTTAAAATATATTTCCTGAGTTTTAGAAAATTAAATGGCATTTCATTCATTTAAGTGGGCCCCGCGGATTCGATTAGGTCCCTCTGTTCTGCCTACCATCGCCTAAATCAGATTTTCGCCGACCAATTCCTCCCATTCTCTAAGCCTCTTACCTTTACTTTCCCCACTACACTGCCTTACTCGGCAATTTCTTCGGATTTGCTCACATGTTCATGATGACGATGTTTAGCGAAATCGTGATATCTTATCTGCGTTCTAAGCCACCACGGGTTTGGCACTAACACTAAAATAATTAAGATTAGAGAATTAGAAATTGTACGTAGAGCGTCGTATAAGATCTTCAACGGAGTTTTTGATACAGAAGGAAACAGCTAGGTGAATTAAACAACGACCTTAATTAGCTCCTAACCCGTTCTTGCACACCTATGCGTCCGATGTCACAAAATCTGATTGAAATTTGCCAGACACGTACTCCAGGTTACAGAATAAACTGATTCCAGTCCAACAGTGAAAATAGAAGACTACGACGTGTTGTGATTTCCAACTTCACCAGCCCTATGTGACGTAGAACTTTTGATACGTTTTTCTGCTCTAACTCGTTGTGCTTACTCGGATCTCGACATAAGAAGGTTCCGTTTGGAAATCAAGATTGATAAGAAAGGCGCTAACGACGATGTGGCACTTAAAAATTCAGATATCGATGCACTCAAACCTACAGATATCTCTTCCTTCACCAAAACTTGGGTAGTGAAACTGGTTTATATTTGAAATTAAATAATAAACATACCTTTTACTTTTCCGTAAATATATTTATGGAAAAGTAAAACATATTTACTATTTAATTTCATAATGGAATTCCACCAATTCTCGCTAGAGAATATTAGGTTTATATTTCTTTTCTTTCAGCCTACTACGCAAGTTACCTCAGCGTTTCATAAAATAATAGAATGAAGCGTTTTAGTAGGATACTGAAGCATCGCATCGAAATTTTTCAAAAAGCTTTAGATTTAATTCAAAGAAGACTAGATCGATATGTTGACATGTTTCATTTCCATTTACTGCCCAAGTTATCACTCAAAGGTTAAAGTTTGGCTAAATGGAAATATACGCGACAAAAAAGCCTTATCTAGAGCATTAAGTATCTCGAGGTGAATCTTAACTTGCCAATGGTATCCAAAATGTGGCAATTAAGCAGCTTGAGGTCACAAAGCCGTCATTTGCAGTCTCTTGCGGCCCGCTAATTTTCACGAGCTTGAGGCAAATTTCGATACGAGGTCCGAAATAATAACAATTTATTGTTTACAAACAGGTTAAAAAAGAACCCAATTACGTGCGATTCAATAAAAAATATTAATAATTATATCCATGTTTGTAATTATACAGGTATTTTGAGCAAAAATAATTATTTCTTAGATTCCATCAATGTTGATCAATCCATATTCCCATCGATACTGGTCGAAACGTGCTCTGAATTTTCTTTATGCGTTTTGTCAGATATTTTTTTCTTGGCTTTCATCTAACTGATCACTTAAAGCAACAAAAATTCCACGAGAAGAAGTATTTAACCACAACGAGGAAGTATTTTTATTTCAACATTTACTTAACACGTAACAAAAATATCTCACGAACCATTCAATGCTTTTGTACCTCCTTCACAAGTCTGTTTCATGACCAATGAGATGTATGATCTATGTCTATCTACAGTAATATCTGGACTGGAAATGACTGCGATAAAGTATTAAAAATGTACTGACGAGATATGAAGGCTGTAAAATATGAAAAACTGACCTAGAAACCAACCAAGTTCTACTTCTACTTCACCTAGGCAACCTCGTTAAGGTGCTTGCTTTTAGGATAATTGAACGACGCATATCCCATATCCTCGACTAACTTCCCACCCCAAAAAACTATACTCTAACCTAAATTTATGAGATATTTTCCGCTCGTCCATTACTTTCCATGCGTGTCAAATTAACAGCAGTTTGCTATGCCCAATCCAATAATAGCCTCATCGTAACGGAATTCTTTGATCTCTTTTATCCGATTTATAATTCGTGTCGACTGAAATTCGTACTATTTTTACGACAGAAGAAAATGCCAAGAGAAGAAATATACATGAAAATTAGTGGTAAGATAATGAAGAGACAAAATTAGACCATGAAATCTATAAATGTAGGAGTCTGAGTCCTTTACTTCGGCTGCGTTCCAATTCCTCGTAAGTAAGACTGTAATACACTAAGTGAATTACACAAAGTGCAGTACACTTATTACTACCCATTATCGATCCGTCCAGCTGTTAATATTGTCATTACTTCCAGTATACGTCGTTATTGCAACAGAAAGACCGTTTATAATATTTGATAACTCAACGGAATACCAATATTTTGCCTCTAAACATTATGCCAAAAGTGCATAGAACTTCAGACTTATTAGTCTTCTAAATATTTAGTACTTTAAAAATTAATTCCGTCACAGTTTTCGTTGTCAAAAAATATCTTATATATTTCACTGGAGTGCGCTTTATCTAACATGACTATTATACGACCATAACTCTTAGGCTTTCGATTAAGTCTCACAGAACTATTTGTAAAATTAAATCTATCACTAAATTGACTGTGCGCTCGTTTTGAAGGGATGGTCCTGGTCAAGTTTCCATTTCGACATGGTTTTTTGTTTTTGGGATTAGGAAAACTAAGATGAGACGGAAATACCAAACGAAGGTAAAATAGAATGAGCAGAGTTAATGTCGCGGGTCAATGCGTGTCTGATAAAAGCGATACTAATCTTTCTCCTCTATAGCAACGCGGGATATCTCCAATATTTACGGACACTTTTAGTACATAACTCGAATGCCATGCAAAGATAATAGAACCAACAGAAAAGTTTAAAAAACATGGCAAGGAAATGGCCATGAAAAGGTGAAATTATAAAAGCAATAGAAAAATTCCTAAGAGGTAAAAGAACGAAAGGATGGAGAACAGCTACAGGTGAACATGACCTAAAAACGCTGTCAACCAAGAGCTGTCATCGATAATGTATAACGAAGGAAATATTTGATTACAGTCGACGTTACTTCACTTGCACTCTCTTTCGGAACGCTACAGGTGTAGGTGCAAATGGGAGTTGAAGCGACGGAACTGAATCATTGTACTGTTTCCTTTGGTAGAATATTAAGGTAATAAATTTTAACTTGTAACGATTTCGGCAATTATAAAAAGAAAATAAGAATGCCCAACGAAAAATAAACTAACAAAACACGACTTAAATAAGCAAACAGATTAACTAAGAAAATAAGCCGCAAATGCATCCGTCGATATTTGACGAAATCCCAGATCACGAAAGAATTGACGCGAATTCTTCAGGGACCGCGAAAAATTATGTATTTTACGGAGATAAACCGATTACTAGGAACCAGAAATGGTTTGGTAGGAAGCCTTATGCAACAAATTATTTTCGGCAACGCTCCGAAGAGACTTGAATAGGGGAAAAAGGCCTACCTGCTTCTCTTCTGGCTGGAACTCAGACGACCACAGTCTTCTCCATGCGCAACGAATGTTTGTCATTTTCTGATTTGAAATCAAAATACGAAAAATACCTTAAATCTGAAAATTTTCGATTTAAATCCAATGAAATGTTTTCTTTTTAAGCCGAAATAAATCCCCTGATATAGTTAGAGGGAATATTATCTTCTGCCCTGATGCCACACTACGAAGAGCAGCAACGTTCCTGCAGAGGTACGCACTTCCCTACTTTAACATTTTGGCAGAGAAAAAAAGATTGCAAACCTTTAATATTCACTCCGCATAAGAGGGGAAGATTCCGCGAAGTGTTGGCAGGGAGCATATACAAACAATAGCGTAAATTTCAGCAGAATGACCTTCGCGAAATTTCGATGATCAAACGAAGCAAAACATCACCGCACCGTAATATTGAAGAGCATCGATCATACTACAATGCTGTGTGTGTGTGTTTTTCTACATATGTGGAACAAGTTCGAATAATCCCATCAGGGACATTTGGTTTAAATAGACACATAAACAATATCTGCCTGTTAAACAGGTAGAACTATTACCAATGCTTGAAGAAACTTCAACAAATATCTCACAGTTTTTTCAGCAAGTTCTAGAACAGAGAACATACCTGAGCCATATCGAGTTTCCTACTTTTAAGTTTAACTTCAAGATTTCTTTCAATAGCATTAACTGCCAATTCGTTTTAATAATCTCAACCGAGATAATCACACTAACAAGATAATCCCTCGATGTCACAATAAATGCAACGTAAACGACAATGAAATATTGTAATTGGAATTAACCGGGCATCGCTGAATTTCATGAGTAAGGTATGCAAAACAACTGAAGATCAACAGCGTGAGGCTATCGTTCGCCGGCACAACACAACTTACTGAAGTTCATCGTAATGCTGACAGTGGAAGAGTACGGATTACGAATTTTTATAAAAATATCTAGCAAACAATACAAACCTCGAGATAGAATTAGAGAATCAATTCGAAATGGCTTCAAAAAGAGATGATAGCGGATGACAGATAGTTTTGCGAGGTATAATGGATAATAGGGTTTTACTCTACAATCTACCTAAGATTTCGAATCGGCATTCTTGCCGATATTATCCTTCAGGCTCAAATTATCTCACATACTTTTACTCCATGGATGTCAATCAAAGAGAATGTAATTGTGGATTAGTTCTGATTTGGTATAAGAGGATTTCAAAATATTATTTCTTAAGTAAACACTCGTTATTCCGTAAGTAAACGTAGGTTAACGAGTGACTTGAAAATTTTAATTAGAATTATTTACAATCCAAAATACTTATCTTCATTCACCCGTCACATAATCTATATATTTTAAAAATGAATTGATTTAAGTCTTGGTTAATTTCGAAAATAGATTCCAATATATAAAAACGTAACACAAAATTTGTTCAAGATTATGAAGTATAAACCTTATCGCTGGATTAGATGAAATTTAACCTCTGTCAACGACCTTGACATCTGTGGAGTCTCTCAAATCTCGTGATGTTCCTTCTCTTGCACGTGAAATTTTTAAGGACAAAATTCAAAGAAAGACTTCACTGACTGACTTCAATGCACCACGTAAAAAAATTATTACAATGTAAATAGTAACACCACGCGAGAAGAAAAGGGTTATGATTTTACGTTAAATTTAATATTCATAGGAAAAATGTGAAAAGTAAAGCGAATTAAGTGAAAGTTTGAATGCGAACGTAAATAACCAAACTCTTTGCCAGCCCGTATTTACTTTAAATTAATCTAATAGTTATTGTTATATCTAAAGAATACAAAGAAAATGCGGTCTCTATAAAATAAAGAAGGTAAAGTTTGTAAAGAGCACAAAGTCTTTGACCAAATACAAAGTTTACACCTTCGTGAGGATTTATTACAAAGACCTCATCGCCACTTTTAAATTATTATTACTAGCAGATATAATAGTAAAAATTAAATAATTTTGATTTTCAATGGAAAGTTTAGCAACACTGTTAAGATTTCTCAATATCTGTCTCTTCGAATGACCCAGTCGATACCGTCATAAAACTTCAAATCATGCGGAAGAGGGAGCCTTAAGGAATTATTATCACTGATAAAACACTCACCGGCTTTTTTTCTTCAACTTGCAGCATTTCGACACCAATTTTTATTCAAGATTCACTTTCTGACCTTTCCTATCTTGTATGCCCTTCAACCCCCTATTAAAGAACTCTAAGATAGTGCACGATTTGCGCACACAGTGGCGTTGGCTTATTGGTAGTTTCCACACAGCGCCAAATTACAATAAAACTGTGTCTTACAAGTCAACTAATAGATTTGCCATCCATTCCACCCATTATGAATTCTTGAGTTGGATATGATAATTCATTTCTTATAAAAAGTTGAAGTAGAGTTTGTTAGGATTTTAGAACTAGGAATACAATACATTCCATAAATTTAAGAGTTTGATTAAATAAATATGAAATAATCCAAGTCTTGTATCACGCAAATTGATGCCAACTATTCAATTTTGACCGTGAACTCAAATTCTAAGCCGATTCACTTCACATGAGTTAAATTATTTGGTCGTCGGCAAATTTTGACCATCGACCACTGGGTTCTCTCTATTCTATGTTATCCTGGGTTATGTATGTATTTGTTTCTAATTTGAATCCCAAGGAAGCTTCATGTCGTACTAAAATTCATCATATCAAATAATTCAAGTGACTCCTTGACAACAGAATTTTTGCTTTTCTTTAGATAAAACTAATCTATTTTTTTAATAGTAAAGGGAAACATATTTGTTACGAGATTAAAGTCGCGATACACATGCATGTACAGTTCAGCGTAGCAGATTATTTACTGTACTTCTAAGATTTCAATTTTTTCTTTCTCAAAAACGTCCGTTTATCTTCTTTAGCTCGATTATCTTTAGCATTAAATTTTTCAATTGATATCTTTATGAATTATGTCGCCTGTTTGCTGAGAAGTTTTAATAGTCGGTTCTTCTTCAGATGCAATAACTAGATTATAGTCCCAGAGTCTGAAAATGAAATCTATATTCTGGAGATTAAAATTAAGGACGCATTGTATATACTTCAACCAACTTGAACATTTTTTGTAGATTCCCGCGTCAAAATTCAAGCTCCGAAATATTACCAATAGAAGTGTAGAACGTCAGAAGATATGACAAGAGTGACCAAGTAGCCCGGGAGAAAGATAAGTACGAAGCAGGAGTTGTACGATTGATCCTATCTCTTCATGACACACACCGTAGAGCTTAGATCTGGAAATTATCTAGTAGACGCAAATGATATAAGCTTTAGAGTGGATTGACACTATGCCTGAAGTAAAAGATTCGAATGCTTCGATCAGTCACGATGCCAGCAATAAAAATACTTACAAGCCATATAAAAGTAGAAAAAGTTTTGGTGAGTACAGATATTCATTGCAACGTTTCTCATTTTCTAATTCATTCATTAACTTGAAAATATTTTAATTATGTATTAAAGTCTTTCACAATGGAACAAGTGATTATGGACTGTCATCAACTTTAATGATGAATTTATTCTAGGTTGTTTTGCAATTTCTATGAACAAAAATTCAGATGGTGCAAAATATGTTATTATTAATTCTTAATGCTTTTTATTACCTTTAAGTGAGTTTATATTATCTCTTGTCTCGTTCATAATTTCAGCTAGACGGAAAGGAGAGGTCGAATCCATCATGAAGAAATTTCCAACCAAAATACCGGTAAGATTAAACATGAAATGTAACAATGTCCGTACCGAATAGAAAGATACTTATATATTTGTAGTTTAGAAGATGAAATTTTCGGGCAGTTTTGTCATCGTTCCTAAAAATTTTCTTCGTGGTAACTTGGGATAGTGTTTAATAGTCGCAGTCCCATAACAGTCGTAGGATATACTCTTTATCGAAGGAACGCCTGATTTGAAGATAACGGATAACATTCTGGTTGTGTAAATATTTGAAAATAAACAGAACTTATCGGAAGTACTTCCTATTGTGACCATAACTTAAAAACAGTTAGAGGTCATTCCTGATTTATTCTTACTAAACGTCTGTACATAATTAGCCATAAAGTGGTAATGAGTTATGATGATTTGATACATAAATCGTGGCTGAATTAAAAGAATTTTCTAAGCAGACATAATGTGAGAGAAACTATTCCCCTACCACAAAAATCGCGTAGCTTTGAAACATAATTTTTTAAATTCTATAGTCTAATTCCTTTTTAAACTTTAAAACCCCTGTATTTGGATTCGACGAAACTTTTCTTGACAGCTAGCCAGTTACAAGCCTGATATGGAACAGTATGGAAGTTAATGTAAACCTGTTGTGGCAAACAACTTAGGAAAATAATTAGAAATTAGAGCTACTGATACTGATCTTAAGAGCTTGTCCCCAGAGTTCAATGTTGCATCAAATTAAAATTTTCAAGTTATTCAATGGAACAAATCTAATGAAACTTATTGTGTTGTATCAGTTGAAAATGTACCAGTTCTAAATTTCTTTTTAGGAAAAAAGATTGGACAAAATTACCCGAATCTTTGAAATATGTATGTTAAAGCCAAGTTAGAAAATACCTATATTATTTTAGTAATATTTAAAAAATTCTGACTACAAGTTGGGTACATTCTTTTAATATATATAACAGGTTGTTATAGAGAGATACCACAAGGAAACAAACCTACCATTGCTAGATAAAACAAAGTTTCTGGTTCCTCAGGAGATAACAATGTCTCAGTTTGTAACTATAATCAGGTAAGTATAAGGAAAAAAGAAAGCATAAGTTGCCATTTGCCTACAATACTTTGCTCATGTAACACACATTTAATTCTGGTTGCACAGGAACAGAACTGAACTAAATTCTCACCAAACTTTCTACATGATGATAAATAATAAGAGTATATCTTCCTTGTCCAAAACTGTCATTCAAGTCTACAATGAACACAAAGAAGATGATGGCTTCCTTTATATTACGTATGCATCTCAGGAAATATTTGGCAGTGAATAGATCTACTTTGAAACTCTTTGAAGTAAGTGGAATCATATTCAATTTAATATTCTTTCAAAATACATTATTCTCATAATATTACAAGGAGACATTAAAAAGCTCCTTTTGGTCCTGTTTCTGGGTTAAATTTAACCCAGAAACAGTACTTTTCAGAATATGTTAAATTTGCAGCATCAATAAATGAATTTGATCAGATTCTGTGCCTATTACAGATGGCTAAGAAAATAATTCATTGAGTGCATAAATCAGACATTACTTGATTAAAGTTCACAAAGAATCTTTCATTTCTTTAATTGTTGGCTTGTGCTTATCATTTGTGGTGGTAGATCACAATAAAATAATGAATATTAATCTCTGAATTTCATTTTGCGAAACCATATCCCCACAGTGTGTACAGTGGAATTGTTTCATAATCATTTATCATGATTTCTAATCATCATAATTGACAACTCAACTCCAAGACTATCGGCTCTTAGTAGGTGTTATAATAGAACTGTAAATTATATTTTTCAAGTGTAAACTAGACCAAGTTATGATGGAAATTGATTTTTTTGTCAAATGATATTGATTCACCTTTATATTTTCAGGAAAGTAAGCCATGTGGAGAGGAAAGTGGTATCTTGGAATACATTAAAAGTGATTTCTTGAACCATTGAGGATAAGAGTTTTCTGGAAAATGAGTGGTTGTAAATGATTATGTACATATTACTTTTAGATAACAACATCATAAGGACTTAAGTTCTGTTTTTATGTGATAAATGTTTTACCGTCCATAATGTTACTTGATCTCAGGTGTAATGAATTTTAATGTGTAAAATTATTGGTTTAAAATTTGCAAGATTTTATTTGAAGAAAACTGTGTATGCATGCAAATGTTTCTATTAAAATTGAAAAAAAAAAACATTGCTGTTTTTTAATGTAAATTAAACGTAGCAGAAAAATCTAGTACCTTCATACAAGTAAGTGGAATTTCACCTTTTGAGTTCACGTAATCTGAGGGTCTGATGTTGCATATTTATACAAGTTTGGTGATTTGAATGCATAAATAAATGAGTTGTGGTGCAGCTTCCATTTGCTGAGTACACAGTTCTTACAAAGGGAGAAATATAGACTAGATAGTGGAAAAGACAAACATATTATTGGTGAGCATTAGAAGATTTCCCTCTTGCATAATTAACTTTCCCTTGGAACTACTGAAATAAATATTAATATAAACGTTGGGAGGTATCACTCAGAGGTCTTTCTTTAATGGATGGATTGAACTGGAATTATAAAAAATGGATCAGCATTGAAGATTAAAATAAGGAGTAGGTATATAGAAAAATCAAGCATCATTTGTTTATGTAAAAACAGCATATCTTTGCCTATCCTCAAGTAAATGCAGGAAATTTATCATTTTCTTTCCTCATTGCTGATCCCATTTGAGATTCCTCTCAAGTAAATTCTTGATTGGTACCAAGGATACTTTGTAACCAGGTTTTGTATAGTAGTTAATTCCACTTCACGAAATATTCTCCTAGGATTGTTTAGCTACATAAAGAACTAAATATTCAGTCATCTAATCTAGTATCCCTTCGTTAGACTATAAAATTGAAATTTTCTTACTATTACCTCTCTAGAAAATAAATATTTTAGAAATAAATGTTTCCAGGTATAAAACATAACCATTTAATACTACTAAGATAAAATTTGGAAGTTTTCCAAAGAAAATTCCTCTAGTTATTCAGGCAATAATTTTCTAATATCCATTGTGTAAAAGTTCTACTACCCCAATCACAATTGGAAAGCAAAAGATACAACACACAGATGCCAGTGGGCAGATAAAATACACGAAAACTAATTGAAGAAAAGATCCAGAAAAAAATGATAGTAAACAACCCACTAAATTTTCCTCTAATTCTTAACGAATGTATTTGGAAGATTTTACCAATTTTTTCAACAAGAATGGGTAAATCTTTATAAGAGTTACATAAATATTTATTAGTATCTTTAACTTAAAAATACAGAATGAAAAAAACGCACAGTATTCCTTATAACACGACAATATCCATTTAAATATATTACTTAGGTTGAATCATTCCCCTGAAGTTACATTTTGTGCTGCTGCAACTAACGCATGATGGATTTCCCTGGCATATGAAACTTGAGCTCTTACTGTTGCCAAAAATTGTGAATATGTAAGCATAGTTGTGGTTCCACCTCCAGAAGGATCTCCACTACCCTGATTACCACCTGCAGCAGCTGGGACCTGAGTAGATGGTGGAGTGGGAGTCATAACCGATGAGGATGCTTCTGTACGAGTAAGGGCTACTGGAAGCGGCAAATATCTTTGACTGCTTCCTCCTTGCGACACACAAGCGATGGATGTTTTCTGAAAAAACAAAAGGTCAGGTATTGTAACCAAACAGAGTTTAAGCGTCTCCTGATAAAGCATGATAAAGGAAAGTGTATTTACTACTTAAGGAGGCCGAATAGAATAATTTCAATTCAACTGTATTTCATTCTGTTAAAATCTATTCACCGACTTACCAAATGAAGCTCGATCTGATCACAAATGGAATAGAATTCTTCTATGTTCTTATCGAATCTCGGCAAAGGTACGTCCACTCCTTTCCTGAAATGAAAAGCATGATTTTAAAATTGAAATTTTACTTTTTCATTATAAGGATGCTGAGTATATACTCACATCGAACCGATGTCCACTAGGCTGTTTTGATGGAATGTTTGAGCAGCTGTCTTGAAAACGGCCTGAAAGGAGAAAGACATCAATGAAAATCGTGATATTGCTGAGGATATTTGAGTAAAGGCGTAGATTCATAACGATACCATCAAAGATTCTTTTAAAGCAGGCATTAATGATTTGACTTTTGATATATTATCCAATCTTTCTTGTTGCTGAGGTATTTGCTGTTGTTGCGGAGGTTGAGCCTGCTGTTGAGGCGTTCCTGGCTGTTGTTGCTGCCCTTGAATATTCATATTTGGTTTTTACGGCAAAGGAGCCTCAGTTTATCGTCATAACTGAAGTTACTACTTCTAACTTGTACACCTCGTAAACATCGCAGGGGCACATTCAAAGATCCGAAACACGGATTTTGATCTTCATTACTGCGCGGGAAAATACAACTACTATGTATTCTGGTCTTGCGTAAATTAAACTTCATTTTAAAGAAATAATAATAACTTACCGGAGATATGTATTAATAAAGAAGTGAGAAATTAAATAGCCTGAGGTTCATTACTATAGGAAGTAGTTTCCGTTGTGTTAGCGATATACAATCTTTCCTTCGTAAGAATTTTGAACTTGTGCTCATTCTTTTGATACAGAACTACCCCGAAGTTACGCGGTAGGTGGGATCGGCGATAATCGCCTAAGTCGGGGTAGAGCTTCACATATAAAGAAGTTAAATTTTGTTTCATTGGGATCAAGGACAAATGGAAAATTATGAGTTACGTAAAACGAAATTATTTCTATGGCAATGGCTTCATAGAATCCATAAAACATTTCTGACGACATAAGTTTTTCTTTTTATTTGCTCAAAATTTCGTCGCATCGGGCTAATTATTTGTCTAATCCTAGATTTATAGTAATAAAGCATTCTTCGTTGGAGTATATGTTTTCTAATATTTGTCAACCTTTTTCGATTGAACCGAGAGCTTCCAATGGGCGTGTATTTTTCTGGTGGAATCGGGTTCTGCCACGTTTTGCTGGCGCATCTTAACTACCTCACCAGTAGTCAGCTTTTAACTATGTTAACCCAACATCTTGTTGAAATCATAGATTTTGATTTTCTAGCAAGGTTGACAATAGCAGGTCCTGTTGTTGTTTTAGTGTAGTGTTTGAAAAAGAATGGATTCACTTTCTTCTGGGAGAGGTAAATCAAGAATTTGGTATATTATTGTACTTTTTAACTAACAGTTTGTTGTTGCATAACATAATTAAGTTACATATTGTATGCAATATAAGATCAAAATGCCTGCAAGTTCAAACACAGAAACAATGTTTTGTATAAACCAAAAGCTAGAGAAAACACTAAAATTTCTCCTTTGATGTAGTTTACAAGAAGTGAATTAATAAAATTAAAAAAAGCTTTCATCAGCATGTGGAAAAATGTATCGCACCTTTTTAGTAACACTTAATTGGTAAATATTGTTTTTCCTCATTTTGAAATTTTTTATATTTGAAGAATAATGATCATCATAATAACTATGGTCCAACCAAATTGAGGAAGAAGTTCATCATACTTATTTTATATGATATTATAAGATACGATTTCACCCTTGGAAGAATTATTTGTATAAACCTAAGCTGCAAAGCAAACATAGTTGATGTTACATAAAATTAAACTGATTTTGTACATAATGATTCTAATCTAAAATGTAGATATCTGCCATCTTCAATTTTAAAGATGTAGGTAAAAGCAAATAGAGAGCCTTTTCTGTCAACATTCTTCATACTGCTCCCAAAATTTAATGGTTAAATCAGAAGAGGTACTAATTATCAAAGAAACATCTTCTGTATTGAGCACATATTTGGGAATACTTTAAGCTTAGTTCCTAAAACTATAGCAAGCCATCAACTGCTTCAAGATGGGCTTGTTTTGCAATTCTATAGTTTTTGTTTTAAAATAAAATCGAATTGGTTTTATCTCTGCTTTAATTCTCAAGAGCACAATGTAAATTATCATCTTACCTCATGATTTGATGAAAGGAAAAAAGCTTACACTAGAGTTACGATATGGATGGATAAAACAATTTTTCATTTGTGACTAACAATGTAAGACAAATTTCAATATCAATTTTGTCTTTTCATTAAAAGCCCTATCTGATTATCCATAACTACTCCATGATCTGCAACCTATTCTTACATAAATTAAAAGTTGTACAAACAATAATGAAAAAATTATGGCATTCCAGAGGAAAAGTCAGAGATTTACAAAAAAGCGGGGAAGTTTTAATTCAACATCCCTTTGCTAAATGATGCTTAAAAGTAGGCCTCATCACAGGGAAATTCATCTTACATCAACTTATTATGTTTCTATTCATGGTACAAGAATTCAGCAGATAATATTTTTGCATTTCTTAGCTGAAATAGATTTAACTGGCATAGGTGACACCTGACAAAACCACCTCTTAAATACTAAGTAGGATCTACAGATGACGCTGAATTTGATTCTGAAATCATACGAGTGTGGTTTCTGTTAGAATTGGTAACTTGAAACAATTCATAATTTAGAAAATACCTGCAGCTTTCTTAAACTTGTTCTATTTCCACTCAACATTTTAAAAGGATAACAAAGAGCACAGGGAGATATATAACTGCACAACATTGGTCATTACCAATTGAGTAATTAAGTGCCCTACTTTAAAAGGTCTCAATAAAATAGCTATGGACTTGAAGAATTAATCATAGGCTCAGATAATCAATCACCTTTGGTTTAATTTATTAATATCAAATTTTGCAATCAACATGGAAATTGATCAAAACTAGTAATTTTAAAAGCTGCAAGATGTGCTTGGATATCAAAATGCTAAAAGCACTGGGGTAACATAGGCGGTAATTCAAATAGTATTCAGCGATAAATATTCTTGTTTTTTCACCCTTTCAAAATGTAATGTTTTAAAATTACCTTTATTCTTTTATATTTTAATTTTCTTATATTTTCAGAAGACCACTGCTCCAGTAGCAATGAAATTTCCACTACAGAGCTAAAACTCTCTAATACAAACAACCAAGTTACAGAACTTGATTTGTTAACAGTAATGATCGTGCTAAAGTTGGTCCGTAATAGGCTCTCAATTATTTAAATATTTACTGACTAATCAACTTCAAATCATTAACTACAGTACAGAGTAAACATTACAGGGAATCATTTCAATAGTTAACCAAGCATTTAAAATAACTTCATCAAACCCATAAAATGGAAACCTACAAATTTCCTTATATATGTTAAAATTTGTAAAAAGAAAGGATTATTTTAACATCACTCTTCTCCAAATGCATAATTTATTTTCTCTGAGCAATATTTATAATGAAATTAAACAAGCTTTCAATGAAATTGGAAACACAACATGGCTTTGTCCTTTTGCATATCAGAAATTGCTTGAGTTACTAGTATTTTCCCTGTAGATGAAATAACAGATAGTGTTAATTTTAGGTTTTTGAAATCATTAAAATCAAGAGGCACAAATGAGCTAGGATTGCTGCTTATCATAACGTTAGCAAACTCACATTGATGACTGAATTACCTATTAAACAAATGTTGGTTATTTCTTTAGCAGATATAACTTCTTCGCAGTATTCTCAAACATTCATCACCAGTTTGCGTACTCACGGAAATTAATTTTGACAATATTCTCCCAGTTGCCCAGTAATTGTAATAAGCTCCATCAAAATTAAGAGGGCCACATCTTACCATCTTATTATGTACACATCGTGCATATTATTTACAAAGTCATTAAGCAATTCTTTAAATACTGATGGATAGGATAGGTAGCACACTGGCACTTTTGAGGTAACTTAGCTCTGGGAAATATTGCTAACAAAATAATGTGATGCTAGCTATAATTACACTTGATATTTATTTTGTAATTTAGAGACTATAACTATTACTTGTAGAGTAAGTAAATGAATTTACCCCCCACATCAAAGAGAGTCTCTCGAAATCAAATGACCCCTTTCAGTCACTGCTCACTCATTGTGAAAAAACTTCCGCAGGAAATGGAAAATCTTCTACGATTAACCAAATTAAAATTCTTATTTATTATAGCCTTTAATTGTATCTATTTTAAGGGGACAGTCCAAAGTACGAAGATTGTAAGCTTGCTGATTTTTAAATGCAATAGAAAAAAAGGATCAATAAGAAAAAAAGCTCTAAAATATTAAATTGAGGTTTGACAATGAATTTGAATATCTTATAAGCTACATACATGTAATTCATCCCATGAAGCTTAAATTCAAAGTAAAATCTTACATTTTAATGGTTCCATGCAAGAACTGAATCCACAATTTAATTACACTTAGTTTCCCAGGTAAGCTGCCAAATTGCAGTTTTCTTTGGCCAGCACATGCTCATTTTCCTTCCATCAGGGTTGTCATTTATTAATGATTGCTATCACTTTGTAGAGCAACAAGAAACAGGAGACATAAGTAGGCATGGGCCAAAAATGCAAAATTATACTAATAGCAGACGTGCTTACAAGCATTGGAAAATGAGACAAACAGGCCGCTGATGTGTCAATAAATCAACCAGAATATCATCTCCTTGGAACAAAAGATGTAGACATTACGGGACATCAAATTTACAAAGGTTTAACACCGACGTATGTGGCAGGCTACAAGGGAGTGTACAGTTCAACGACTTGAAGGCAACAAGTTCACAAGTATAATATTAACTCAATGACAGTCATCATTCTTAGCATAAATAGATCTCGCAACTGCAGCCAAATCAAGGAAATGGTTGCTTAAATAACCACACTGGATTTATATCACGTTATCCATCCTCCACATCTTACACTCTCCTCTAGCATTTTGTAGGGAGGGAAAATTTCGAGGCCAGGGTGGTTGAATTATACACACAACTTATACATGATGGCAAGGGAGACCAAAAATGCACAACCCACAAAAACTTTCATTTAAAATTTCTTAGCATTCATATACCATACACTCTCGCATACACACTATGATGTTCTAGAACAAGCATACAAACTATGTTGTTCTAGAACAATTGCAAGGCTCGGGAATTAACTGTCCTCTTGATTTTTCACTGCTGCAAAAGAAACCACTAACACCATTTATTGGATATCTTCAGTTCTTCCCTCTACCTTGTCCCTTGATCACACTGAATTAGTCAGTCTGCAAACAGCCAACCAGCTTTGAGGTTAGGCAGGTGCTCAAAGCATGTCTGTACAGCTTGAGGTGTGCATACATGCTTAAATTCAATTGTAAATCTTGATGGCCTTCTCAAGATAATTATATCGGGACCTCTTTGGTGCTTTATTAACATGCTCTAGTCCCAGCCATGGCCTTAGAGTTGTAGTCCCACCTGAAAATGAGGTAAAGATAAGTCAAAGTATTTAGAAGTTGAACTATGATGTTATCAAAGCAATCAGCAGATTATAAGGAACTTAAAAAATTACCATCAATTCACATATAGAATTTAAATGCTAAGGTAAAGATGATGCCATCTCAGTTACTTTTCACCTTGATAGTATGTCCAGCAAAATTTCTAATTTGCAATTTTAACCACTTGTGGCAAGAATGTCATAATGATAAACATGAAGGACTTTTGGGCCAATGAGGTGCAAAACCATATAGTGAGACACATATTATCTATTGTACAATCTATTGCTTTGGGCCTGATGATAATGTAAAGCATCAAAACTATGGTTGTAGAATAAATTATATAGTGGTACAAGTGTAAGTTTTCTATTCCCTTCCATTTTCTATTTTATTAAGTTAACAGAGATATTAAGATACTGTAATTGATGTAAATAATTCTTAATTATCATTAATAGGGCACATAATCCACTTTATTTAAGGAAAAATATTTCTAAAATTATCACAATTTCATATCAGGTTCCTGGATAGCCGAGTGGGTAAGACCTGTGGTGAAAATGGCCCCATGATTGATTCCTGGCAGGGGCTCATATAAGAGGAATGACCTTAACTGTTAAAATATTTCTAAAAATATCACTACTGCCATTATATTTCACTGTTTGGCTTCCAGTCTTTATTTAACAATAAATGCCGTATTTAAATTTTTCCTGTCTTCCAACACTTCTAATTTTTAAAATATAATCTCTTACTTCATCTAAGGTAAATAATGGCCATGAGATACTAAATTTAATTCAAATTTATTTTAGAATTTTATGAAAAAGAGACTTAGGTGGGAGACATCTAAACTTTTTTGGTTTGGTTTAAAATGAGATTTTAAGAAAGACAAAAATAATGGGAAATTGTTAAAGTGATGTAAATTCAGTTACAGCAGTTTCCTATCCAAGTGCACTACTAAGTTATCAAAGATTATTTCCGACCATATCACACTTTGTCAAGGTCATACTCTCGACCAATCCTGGGCATTTCATGTAATTCAACTCTAACACAATGGACCTAATTTTTATCCCTGATAATATGAAGGGGGTTCACCAAGCACACAGGTTTTTCTGTTACATTTTGGTGCATAAAAAGTAACATATTTAAAATAAATAAATTAATACACTGTAACAACTAAAACAACTGATGTTCACAAAAGAGAAAGTATACATGTGATGATTGATATCAAAGTTACTAGCCAAAATTTTAGTCAATTCTCAACAAGGAAATAAAAATTGAAAGTTAAAATACTATTTGCAACTTACTGGACTCTCAAGAAAATTTTAGAAAGATAGTAAAATTAGTGACTCATTACTTAACAAAAAACATATTGTTTTTTCTTCATCATTTGTGAGATCACCAAAAGCAAACATGCTAACACTTGGCTACCCAGTAGACAAAGAATTTTAATGGAATAAAAACAAAAATACAGTCGTCCTTCGCCACTTCACGCATCGACTTTTGCGGCTTCACTCTATTGCGGTTTTATCTCTGGCTGACGTCACTGCGCATGGCTTGTAGTTAAGGGCACACTGAGATTCGAGGGATCCTCCAGTCAGTTGTTTTCGTATCGTATCCGAATACATATTCTAGCATATTTTTAAAAGAATTTAACCATGGCTTTGAAACGTCTGTCTTTCTTACTACTTGCAAAATATCTATGCATAAATTTCTTAATTTCATTCTAAAAATAATAATCAGGGTCGGTCGGCCGCTAAGAAATACCCTGAGTTTCCAGGTCTTTGAGGGTGTTCCACATCTGCAAATAAATAAGCAAGGTGCTTGGAGTTGGAGAACCAGGACTGAACAAAACCTCTCAGAAGAGCTATCTTTGCCAGTTTCTATTAGGATCTTGATTATTAAAGTTAGTTTCAATGCCATAGATCAGGTTTGCTTTACTTTTTCCTCACAGGTAATTTTTATTGAACTAATACACATTTCAAAACAAAGGCCATGCAATGATCGTTTGTAAAGAGAGTAAACAAAGATTTTTCATGACAATATGTTTTCCTCTTTTGCAGTTAAAGTTGTGAAATGTCTCTGTCGCATGTTCCGATGGTGAATAAAATTGCGAAGGAAAAGAAATGACTTAATGAAAGAAGTTTTTAAAACTATACTCACCTTGATTCAATGCTGGTCTGAGTTCATTTGTGTTGATCGTGTAGTCAGAATCATCTTTTATAAACTGTGGCTGACCCATAATCACAACTGCAAACTTAAACTGAAAGAGAATGAACAATGAGTATCACTCAAACCAAAACTAACTGAATCAAGTCTTATTCAAATTAAACTAACCTTCACAAATTCCTTTTCTGGCACTCCTAATTTCTTCTGTATCCTGTCCTTGACTTTGTAGAAGGGCTCTCCCTAAGAATGCAACACACAGAGTCAGAGTTTAACATTCACATATAAAATCTGCCATATTAGCAACCAAAGTAAACTTACATTTTTGATTTTCAGAAGGAAGGGGATTCCAAAAGTGTTATAGATGTCCTTGTGGAAATGACCAACTCCAATCAGCATTTCATCTTCTGCTAATGTCAATTCTTCCCGAGGTATCTCCTCTATCCTAAGATGGTACATTTTCATAAAATTAATATAAATATAAATTATAGCTGATGAATGATAGTGACATGAGGCTATAGGGCAATCCAAATTATTACGGTAAAAACACCAACAGATTTACCATTAAAATTATTTACTATGATGAAGAAACAATTTACAAAGTCAAGTATGTTAATGGACTGATAAATTCAGAGAAAAAACTTGTTCAAAGAATGCCTGAAAGCAGTACAATATGTTTATGAAGCATAATAATATAATACTGAACTGTTGAAATAAACATGAAATGTGTCAAAATTATTACCTTATTTCTGTATGAACACTCATCAAATGACATTTTCATTAAAACAAACATATTTGGCATAAAATTCTAAAACCAGATAACAATAATAGAACTTTGTTAAAGGAAATGAAACACATGTGAAGATAAATTGGCAATATGATAGCTGAAACAATAAGTATGAAATATTTTTACCGGAAAGTTTTGTTGGCAGATGTACTGAGTGTCTCCAACAGGGTATCTTCATGAGGGCTATTAACAATTTTGTAGCAGTTGACCTCCAGAAACCTATGAAAATAGGAGTGATGCATTAGCTTAAGACTTGGATAAAATTTCTTTTAAAAGAAAGAGGAATCTTGATTGAGGACTAGCCTCAATACATCCTTATCTTTGCTAAACGAAATAAAAATCACTCAACATTCACTACTACCCTAACATAACCTTGGAGAGGAGAACAAAGAAAAACATATATAGGATACACAAATATACACACACAAGGTGATCATGAAATTAAAAGAGACCAGCCCATCAGTGCTTAAGTTAATATAAGATATGACATAAAAACATGGTTATGTAATAAAATAAAAACATTACAGTACTACATCCTAAATCTATGATCAACAATACTTTCATTTTAGTATTGTTGCAATTTAGTATAATTTTTCATAGTAATTAACATTTTTGACAGTATTGTAGTAATTTGGTAATAAAAGAAGCAGGTAAGTAGAGAAGCTCTTTTAGTATATAAATAAATTTGGGACTATTACCTTTGCTCCAATTTTTCTTGTTAAATTAATTTTATTTAAGACAAAAATGACAAATATGTATAGACCTAGAAGAAATTGGTAAGCAAGAAGTTCTTGGAAATGGTTATAATAACACAGAAAATTCTCAATGTGTGTCATCAAACATTAAACAATTCCACATCATGTAAATGATGGAGATATCTTAAGAAGATAAATCCTTCTCCATCAGATAACTATAAAATAAGAAGAGAGTAATTTAACTTATTAAACAATAAAAAAATTTCAAATTGTCCTATGACAAGAAATAGGGGATTGATTTGTTCTTACATAGGAATAAATAATATAAACATCTCGAGTAGTGGGAGAAAATAGATATTTCTGAAAAATATATAGCTTAAATATAATGTAAGATTTTGTAAACAATATAAAGATATCAAGTAAGAGGTATCATTTATTTGTGTTTTTATAGGTTACCTGAGCTTTCCTGAGCCATTTTCAGATAACTCGACTTGCTTCCTGGCTTCTTCTAAAAGATCAGCTACAGTGCCAGTTTTATTTGGGTAGAGAATCAAATCTTTTTCTTCTTTCAGCTTTGGTCCAACCCAAACACACTGTAAAAAAAGAAGATATTTTTATACACTCATCTTAAGAAATAGTTTAAAAAATTAATAAAAGTTTTAGGTAAATACCTTAAACTGTTTTTTGTTTTCAAGTTCATTGATTCTTATACTTAGAATCTGGTAGTACACTTTCTTAGGCTGCTTTGGTTTATAATTAGATAACAAATCTTTGACAGTCCCTTCATATGTACACCGCAGAGGATGGCTAGGACTGTCCTTGTAGCTGAGAGAAAAAGAAAAATTGAAACATAAATATACAGCTAATAAAATTTGAATTAATTGCATCAATATTAGCAATAAAAGGGAGAAAGTAATCACGAGGGACTTACTTTTGACACTTGTAAAACTGCAGCAGGTATGGGTCGATGCCCATCCTTTGTCCGACAGCACGAGTCATCTGATCATAGGTCATTTGTTGGGAGAGCTCCATAGTGAATCCAGGATCATTAGGAATAGTTTTATCACAGAAAGTAACTTCCACACGATAATAGAGGTCTCTGTAAAATAAAAAAAAATACAAAATCAATAGTGCTGGAGATTGGCTGAAGAAAATATTGAATCCATTAAATAAACTGAAGTCAAAGAATCTTAATCAGTCACTTAAATACCTAAAATACGCCTGGCATGTAGGAAGATCATACATAATGTTGTCCTTCTCGTCTTTCTGGAAAACTATAATGTCACCATCCATCAACTCTTCAAGCACCTACATGAGAAATGAAATTGAATTAGATACTAAAGAATAAAAGATAATAATTCAAGAATCATTTTCATAAAGATTTAATCACTTTCTAATCCCATCACTTTGGATCAAAATGTTAAAAAACCTAATTGCTGAGAGAAAGAATCAGTGAATTATATCCTTTTAAATTATTAGGTACTTGAGTAACAAAATCATTAATAGGATCAAGAAAAACTATTTAACTCCACTTCAAAGCCTAAAAAAAGACAGAAAGAGAAACAAACCTTTTCCAAAGGCTCATTGTAATTTTCAATTTTTTCAGTAAGATTAGGCTTAATCTCTTCATATAGGACCAATTCAGTGTTTGGAGGAAAACCAGCACGTTCATTGAGAACTGGGATAAGCTCCTCTGAAGAAGAAAATAATATGTTTAATTCATAAAAATGTTATTTCCAGAATACTTAGATAAATTATTCATAACAAAGAAGAAGATAAAATAGAAAATTGCACATAAAACGATTATAATACTACTTACGAACTTTGGCTGCCACTGGGATGTAGTGATGACCACAGTAATGAATTCTTTTATGCTTTGGATCATAAAGCTTGAAGAAAAGTAATACATCTAGGTCTTTGTCAAAAGTTGGTAATGATTTCAGGCCAGAGTCTGGCCTCACTGTTTCAACCCAAATATTAAATGGGTTAACATTTTCAGCTACATCAACAACAAACTTGTAGAGATCTGCCTCAAAGTCAATCAAAGTAGGTCGACATGTTTGATTTGATCGATAGTTAAATGGCCAAGGTCGAATTTGTTCCACTGGGTACTTCTGCATAAAAGAAAACAAAAAATAAACTGTGAAACCTCAAACTTTGTTTACCTGTAATCTTAAAGAATAATAGAAAAGAAAGTAACCATTTAACAGTACAATATAAGAGACAATATAATCCGAAAAAAACAAGGAAAAGAGAAAGATGTATTGCATTTCCTGGTGTAAATGCTGTTCTGTGTATGGGATACTATTTGTAAACTTTATCATTATGCCAAAAAATTAACAAGTCACACTATCAATATTGTGGTTTGGGCACAATCGAGGTGGTTATTTAATCACCATCACAAATCTAGCCTGATATTTTACAATTAAATCACTGATTGCTTTAACCCCTCAACTGGGGACTACGTTATTCTTAACAATCTTGTTGTGTGCATTGTTTCCTACTTGGGAAGTAGTATTTCAACAGGGTATCTATCGGCTCTATCCCCATTGTATGTCCCAGAAGGGCATCTTAAGACCCTTGCACCTTAAGGCATTAAATATGTACAAGTACCCCATAATTTTTCCTCAGACTTACACTGTTTTGCTAGTAAATATCTTGTGATATTATGAAAACATATCAAATGTCTTATCATTGATTTATGAGCTAAATTATCAGAAATCATAAATGGTAACCATCATATTTTATCTGAATGTATTTTTGTGCTGCAAACACATTTCTGGTAAAAGAAAGATAGAGTGGCAGATGTTAAGAGTTTCTGAGAATCTCTGCCCCATACCATGCGCTCCTTCATGGATGGAGATTCTCTTTTCTGGGTAAATGATATTTAAAACCAATACCAGATAACTGCCAATTATTTATTTTGAATTGTTTATCAATTGAGATTTTCTAACATAATCGCTAATGTTAACTTAATTATGAAAAATTGATCTCAGAAAATCATATATATTCTTCGGTGAAATAGATGGAAAGAATGAGAAATCAACCTCAGATATCTTGTAAACATTGCTTTCTCCCTTTCGGAGAGATGTTGCAATCTATTTCATTCTTTTGTGTTGCAATTTGAAGTCATAATTTTTAGAATATACCGATTGGTAGGTAATGCATTCCTAAAAGTGGCTAATTAAACAGTGTCATTTAAAATTGATGAAAAATAGGATAACACTTTTATAGCAATCCTTTCCCTAGTGTGCACCTTGAGGCAAATGCCTTCTTGGGCCCTGATAAAACCATAATATTGATGTAAAGTAAATGCTAATCTCTTGTACTGTTCCACAAAAGATACAATACCTAGCAATTAATAGTTTTGAACATTTAGTTCATCTTCAGGAACTGGAAACCAGTTATTCATTAATTATTTTCACTATTAATCAATGAATTCTATTGCCTGAAAATGAACTAAATGTATGAAACCATTGGTTGCTAGAGACATACATTTACATACATAAAACTTCTTGTGACATACATAACCCACATAAACATAAACGTGAAATTCTCTGAATATTCGTGAGATTCTTTGAAGTCTTGCTTTAACTTAAAGTTTCTAAACTCAAGAGCAGCAGTTAATTTGTCACCTGTATGCAACAGCCATAAAGCTAAATGTGATGTCACATGCTGCTATATTGTTTACAAAGGTTTGATATTTAACAGTGGGCATTCAAAAAATTAGTCAGGAAGCAGGAAATACACCATCAGGTCAGGAAAATCCCAACAAAAACGGTAGGTCTGGCAACCTTACTGATGTTGAGACAAGGTTTACCACCGATTACCATTTTATTACAGGTAGTAGCACAGGAATAATATCACAGTCCTATATAATCACAATAAAGAAAACAACAGTTTACAATAACAGTTGATAACATTTCTTTTTACTTTTGTGATTTTGCCAATGTAATAGCTCTAATATAAGTTTGTTCAGTAAGTTAATATGTTGATCTTTTTTTACTAACCATTTCACGATCCACTTTTTCTTTGCTTTTGCATCTTTAAGTTAACAAAAGGTGTCATTACAATTAAATTAAATTACTCATTTGTGTCCATTGTGATTACAGAACTTGAAAAGCAAGAAAAAGCATGATGAAATGCATAAGCAAGTTGTTAATGGAATGGCTTGTGTTGGCCTCTTGATCCAATCACATTCCAGCCAACAATTTCAAGTGGCCTTCATGACCCTGTGTGGCCACCTTTAGAAAATTTCCCAAGAGAGGCTGACAGGTTCATGTAATTTGGCAATTGAACATGAAGGAGGTTGATAAGATAGATAAATCAAAATTATCAACAATATTGGGTGTGTTATATCAAAAAAATTAATCTTTTAGTTTCAATGGTTTCAATATTTTTTGACAAATCCATCTAAACCTACGCATATAGTTTTAAATTTTCTCTTGCCCAGAGCCCCACTGATCCTAGAAACACCTCTGTTACAGGATACCCATTGATTAACTTTTCTTTTTCCTCATCACCCAGAAAATTGTTCTTTTTTGTTGCTATGTTGTGAGTGTCTGAGGGCATTAGAGCCCCAGCAGAATGAAGACTTCTGATAAAAAACATGCTTCGAGGATAGAGGCGAAGGAAAGATTCCACTAAAATTCACTAAATGCTTTTCTGGCTAGTCAAAGACTGAATTCACACTACTGTCTATACTAAAAATGGTTTTTATTTTGCAAGGTGCTCTTAATTTGGTATTTGCCAGATAGTAATCTTAATATAGAATTCCAATATGATTTCAGTTATGTTATAGTCTACCAAAGCTAAAATGTTGACTATTTGCCGGTTCAGTTGAGGTTAACTCCCTTTGTTGAGATTGTATACTTTGTTTATGCTATTTTGATACAAAACTCTGGATGGTAATAATTGGTCACTAATTAATTTTCACTGTGATATTTTCATGAGATTTTTTAATTAAGGCTTAACTGGATTAGTATATGGAAATATGCTGATTTATTTTTCAAGCCTGAATGTTCTGGTAAGATAGCTCAACGGCTGGAGCATCTGTTCTGAGCACAGATGACTTTGGTAAGAAACCCAGCCATGTCAGACTTTTTTCATGTCCCATGGGATTTTTCATAGGTGAACACCTTTACATGCAAAATCACCTATCATCCTCTCTATTGCAGCACCTTAAAGAATATTTTTCTTACTTCTACGACACCTTTTATATAGCACTACAGTAATTCTCAGGAAAATTCCCATTTCAATTCTAACGACTTAAGGTGGTAAGAATTAAGTACTTTACCATAACTGCAAAAACTAGTAGCAAATAAACTCTAAAATGCAGCTTCATGCAGAAACTAGAAGTAAAGTTTACCAGCAAGTTTTCTTCTTTGAATGTGTTAGCTAAAATACAGGCATATAAGCCTCATCACAGTATCAGTTATACCCTTAATCCTAGATGAAAAAGTCAAAACTTACATCACAAAGAATGTGATACTTGAGACATATATTTTATGGAAAGGATTTAAGAAACTCTAAACAACTTAAGTACAGATGAAGGAAATAAATAGCTAAAAAAATAACTAGATTAACAGTTGATTATCAGAGAATGACATAATACAAATGTTAGTTACAGAAAATATTGTTAACTGCTATTACCATTGAGAAATTAATTTTTCACTTACCAAGCTTTCAGCCAATTGATCAATCACATCTGAAAGGGTAGTATCCTTCTTAAAACGAAAAGTTCTATACTGGACCTTGTCAGGATCATAAAGGTCATTCCCTTGATGCCCTTCAAAACTGTCCTCCAATACAACATTTACAGTCATATACAAATGTGCTTCGTTACGCTCCTTCCTACGAATTTGTTCCATTCTTTTTTCTTCCTGCAGCCTATCACTCAACTGTAAGAAATAAGTTTAGCAGCAAAAATTAGCTAATAAGCATAGAGGCAGTTTTAAAAATTGCTTGAATGTTGCATGATAACGAATGTTCTAAATTATGAATTTACCAAAAATATACAACAGGAAACATATGAAATGTTTGGGAGAAAGAAGATTGTACCCTTCATGAAATATGTGGTGGAAGTAAGGATAGAAACTTTTGATATAGGTAAATGAAAAACTTTGCAAAACTGCTAATAAAATGAGATCATAATAATAATCCTTACACTACATTCCCTTGGCAAAAGTAAAAGATGAAAGCCAAAGGAAAATCATTGCATAAGACAATTCATAAAATTCGTTCATGAGTATATGTTTTCGTTGTCCAATTTTATAAAAGGGAGATATTAAAAACAAATACTTGTCAGAGTAACTCATAATTAAGCAAATATCAATATACTTTCAAACTGAAAAATATTTATTTAGATTAAAGATGATCCTATTTACCCTAGTTGGTATCTCAATTATTTAAACAAGAAATTTAATTGCAACTTAGAAACCAATGATCAAATTGATATATCACTGATTGATTGATCAAATTTACAGTAATAATGAATGATTTTATAGATATTTGTTTTGTGTCACATAATCACAGAAATATTTACAGATCATGTTCTGCTCATATGTATATTTCAGTTTTCATCATGTACATTTTAAATGATTTTCTTCTCATTGATCCTGCAATTACTAATGCATGAGAATGCCCTTTCAGTTAGGGGGGTATATTGAAATGCAGGTTGCAAACTGAAAGTCAATTATTCCATTACACAAAACTTAAAAATAAAAGAAGGTCCTTTGAAATTATAGATGTGGTCACCGCTGATGCAAAACATCGCAACTTTAGTCCAATGAAGTAGAATTCTATCACCAGTGTCAACATTCCTGTCTTGAAAATTTCCCTTAAAACTTAACTTGCCATCATCACCATTTCATGAGATTAAAGACTAAACCATAAACATAGAAATGTCAAGATTTTGTGGCCATAAAAACTGCTCTATTGCAAAAGATTTTAAGCCCATTTCATAGGATTAATGGGAATAGAATTGAATAATCTCTTAAGTTTTGAGATAGACAGCCATTCCATTATTAATTTCCATACCAATAATTGCAGCTATTAAAGAAATTGAATGATAAAAAATATCTAGATGATTGTTGATTTGGTGCAGCAGTCTGTCAACATCAGGAGAGGAAAAGAGCATTTTTGCACAATATTTCTTTTTTACTTTAGAAATACATCAGAGTTGTCTTTCAAAAGATTCAGGGTTCTTGGTCACTCCTAAATTAATAATTTCTGTTAGTTTCAAGAATTAAGGAGCAGAACTCCTCAAGAAGGAGAGTTATGGTGTGGACTTCTGACTATGAAAATATAGCTGCTATATAAAATACATTTCAACAATACATTAATCAATATTGCAGATTATTAAAGGGGTACCATAGGTTGGACCACCAGGACATGGGAAATATTCAACCATGATCTCCCAGTCAAGAAAGTTTCATTTTAACAGGAGCATCACATGTGGACATTCTAGAAAAAAAATCATGCAACAGTTGAATGGAGCAAAGAAATGCTAAGCATAAGAGGAAGGGTGACTACGGAGACTCATTTCCATTATGAAACTGCTCTTGAAATGTGGATTTACAAGTTTAATCCAGGAAATAAAAATAAGCTGAGAGGAATTTTGCAGATGAGTATTTGCCTACTTATGTGAAGAAGTCACAAATAGTTTAAAAGAAAATTGCAAAAACTTGAATTGTTAATAGTGATCATGTAGAGACCAACCCTCAGGGGAAATGTAAGATTCTTTAAGCACAGAAGTACTATACATCAAAAGCTGCAGGGAAATTTGAACAACAACAGCCAAAAGCAGGACCGCTGAGGACACTCTAGTATTATGCATCAGGCCACATAATTCAAACTTCAATTAACTTCCTTGAATTAACATAGTTTCACCCTTAATCTAGCTAAAACTGTTTTCAAGTGACTTTATTCCACCATTTTCTAATCCAGCCATAAAAATCACAAGCATGAAAGAGTGCTCTCAAGTAAAAGGAGTAGTTCAGTCCTGTGAACAAGTTCTTATGGCACAAGAGGACAGAGTGGAATGAGTGTTTCCGAAAATAAATGATTAGCAATTGCACACAATGTAGAGGGACATACTTTGAGAAAAAGTATGTCATTGATTGTTTTTCAATTCTTGTGTATCATAAAACAGTCATCAAGACCTTTATAGTGAAAATGAAGTAAACCAAACCAAGGAAACTGAAACTTAATGGTGAAAATATAGTAATTCGTGGTTAGAAAAAGTAATTTTGGTTAACAGAATTATAGCAAAAAGTGAGCTGTTGTCAACACTATTTCCTTAGAAATAAGAAATGTAAGTAAATCAAAATAACAAATTTGTTCAAAAACTTTCTTAAGTTACCTAAACTAAACCAAAAACTTTCTTAAGTTATCTAAAGCCTATAATCTAGAACTCTCTACTCTTGTCTTTGTAGACATTTACAGATTAAAAAATCACTTTATGAAGCCTGCAGGAAACTCCTTGGAGTTTGGTTTAGGTTAGAGTGACACAAACTCTAAATATTGTTTAAATGAAAAATCATGTTTTATTACAACATTAGTACTATTACACACATTCAGAAAAATACATTTTGATGGCAATATGAAGAAATCAGAAAATTTTTTTCTGGACTTTAATAATCAGATATATAAGAAAGAAAACTTTTCAAATCTAGAGAAAAGTTGGAGTTGGTAAACGTACCTCTTGAGGAATGTCCTCCTCAGTGACTTCTTGCAGTACATTTTTTAATTCACTATCTCTAATGTAAACTAACATATATGCATTTGTACAATGTTTGACTGTCATGTTCATGTCATCATCATGTCCTCCAAAATTGTTATCAATTGCCTCTTGCTTGGGGCATTTTGAAACAACGTCATCATCAAACTTGCACCACTGTAAAATAAAAAGATTTAACTATTAAACAAGCTTCAATAAAATTTTAGTAATTTTCTGTTATAACTATTTTGTTATTCTTATTTGTTTTATAATACAATCACTTGTGCTTCGTTACGCTCCTTCCTACGAATTTGTTCCATTCTTTTTTCTTCCTGCAGCCTATCACTCAACTGTAAGAAATAAGTTTAGCAGCAAAAATTAGCTAATAAGCATAGAGGCAGTCTTAAAAATTTCTTGAATGTTGCATGATAACGAATGTTCTANCCATTACAAACTCATTAGTTAAAACACATATATGGTACAAAATATAAAGATATCATATAATAAATCTGTTGAATATTAAAGAGCAGTCACAACATCTTTTGATTTCTAATTTTCTTCAGTGCCTTTACACTGTTATTAAATATCATGCACTGTGAGATATCACAATGCAACACTATTATTTTGAGCTACCTTCCTTGAAATCTTCAACGCAGAATGACAATAGAAAACAACTAACTGTAGTAAAATAGAAACTGAGAAGTAAATATCACACCATAATTTGTTCAAATATTTGAGAGTATAGTTAAATATTATAAGTGGATAATTCCATCTATCTCTAAGCCATACACTTCCACATAAGTTTCTTACTTCTTCCTCTTCTTAAATTTATTTGGTAATCCAGGAGGCAAATATTTCAACTATAGCTAAACTTAAAAATTCATATAGCCTCCAGTATTACTGCTAGTTCTGGAATGAACTAGATTTTTTTACTAAAGTTAAAATTTACATACACTGAATCTAATAATGTATTAACAAAAGATATTGAAAATCTTTATCTTTCAAACTATCAAATTACCAATAAATAAATATAGCCACAAATTGAATTCAATTTTATATACACCTAAACATATCCAGCTCTTTTCCTTATTTGATAATACTAATACCCTCTTTCATTAACAATTCCACACAAACTTTCCTATCCTTGCCCAACAGGTTAATAGGCAACTATCCCCAGTATTTGATCATGGAGGATTACATAGGTATAAAATTTCAATTAACAGGTTTCCCTTCATTACATATACTTTTGTATTTCAGTCTTAATTAGATGTATTTTGTATGGCTGAAAATGAAATGATACACTTTTGATCGATCTACAGTTATACATACATAACTATTCAAATGTTTAACATGCTAGCTCTTTTGCCATATGTTACCCTGTTACTTGATTAATGTCATGCTTATAGAACATCCTGAGTTATTAAATCACTTATTAAATATTTAATATATATTAAATCAATTATTATTGCATATTTTGCACAGAATACACCCACAAAACTTTTTTGCATTCTTTTTCACTATCACATCCACCAGCCAACAAGCTCATTCTCATCCTCTCTCCTTCCTTCTGTATCATTCAACTTTCATCCAGCCTATATTCATATCTAAACCAACATAAAGTTCCATTACCATACTAGATATGCAGCAATTCAGCAAACAATTCTTTCAGTCCATATTCATGCGTCATGGAATCAATTCCTCTTTTATTGCCAAGCTTTCTCTTTTCATAATCTATTCCATCTAATTCACTTTACACTTCCCTAGGCACACCCAAGTTACCACTACCCCAAATATCCACTACCATACAAGGAGGGTACAAGTAAGTTCTATATACAGCAGCAATCTCATCCTCTTTCAACGATTCCTCACTCTTAAACGCCAACTCCCAACTAGCCATAACTCATCTGTCTTCATACACCTTTCTAACTTTCAATCTATTCTTCCATATGTAGGGCTCCCGGATAGCCAAGTGGGTAACGAGTTCGACTTTAGTGAAAGCGGTCCCGGGTTCGATTTCCGGTGGGAGCCTACGTGCAAAATGACCAAAGCAGTCGAAGCACTTGTAACAATACTACTCTTCCATATGTAAAAAAACATTCTACCCAAGTGCAGAAAATCATCCTCCGCTTCCATTTTTCCACCATTTAAGCTAAAGTTAAAATTATTCAATTTGATCTATCAAACCATCTATAATGGGCTTTCATTTTATTAGAAGCAAAAAGGAAAAGAGAAGTTCTATGATTTTTTTAACTTAAATGATGTTGCAAGCCAATTCACTATTTCATAATTCTTACCATTAAAATTATTCTGTGGTAGAGGTGCAAGAGATTTACAAAAGTGTGCCACCAAAAACTCAAATAACATCTTATTAAACTAAGTTTTTATCCACCTTAGGTTACTCATCTTGTAAATCAGCTAGAAAAAAATGGCTTGGCAAAGAGGTCAGATGAGTTAAATAGGAAAACGATGGAAATATTTGACAATTATGAGTGACTAATGTTCTGTGGGTTAAATAAGGATGCCTAATAAGGTTACCACTCAATATGCAAACAAAAATATATTTTCTGCATCAAATAAGTTCAGATTATCTTAAAAAGAACCAGTATGATTGAATATAGCCAGAGCCCTAGCTGGGATGACCTGAAAAACTTAAAATAGTTAAACTGCCAATATTACATGGTCTTTCTAATGAAACTGGAAGATTGGAATAGGTCTAATGAAATCGGAAAGACGTTTTTCAGTAAGTTATGCAGTTAAATTACCAGTTGTTGAAAATGTCCTATTTAAATAATATCACTTAAAAAAAGAGAAATCCAAATAAAGCATGAGAAGCAAATGCTTAAAATATTATTAGGTTATGTCCTCCAAAGTATGTAAGAAGAACAAACAGAAATATTATTTAGCCTTGCTAAGTGTATAAGATTTTCCTTCATGATGTATTCCACAAAAAATCAACCAGGGCAGATTTTCAGAAAAAGTAAATGAGCAAAAGGCTTAAATAAATTTTGAAATAGTAGTTAAAGTAATAAAACAACTTCATAAAACTTTAAGAAACAACAATACGTATTGAATAATAATAACAATATTTATAAAACATTTATCAGGCACAAAAAGGTGGACAATATTGATACTGAAAAGTAGCAATTAAATACCTTTCCATCTCCTTTAGGATTGATGAAGACAACATAATGGCCACCATGGTTATCTCCACTATGCACGAGAACAGCATGAAGTGTGTAGTCTGCTCTGGTTGCCTCTGCAGCTTGCAGGTATGGATCTAGGCTAATCTTGTCAGAAAATTCAAACCTAAAGTAAAAGGTAAGATAGCATATGTGAACAAAATTGTTATGAAGGGCTTACATCATTCTAATCCACAGCAAACAAAGGAATACAAAAAATATACTACTATCCAAAAGAGTTTAAAAGGTTTATATATATTAGCGTCGCACATACCTATCATTGAATTTCACTGAACAGTCAGTAATTGGGTCATATTGAAACCTCATGAGATGTAAATGAAGAACTGGGGGAAAAGATGCAAATATAACTCCCTTTTCAGCATCCTGCAACCCATGTTCTCCAGCATCATACTTGTTATCTCCATCCAAAATTTCAGTGGTTATGTAATCCCTGAATGATTCGTCAACTATGGGCAAAAAATGTTATGAGCCAAGGTAAACAGAAATGACAAACCTAATGCTAAAAAAAGTGATTTAAACCACTCAGAATGCTCATACAGATGAAATATGCATGAGAAATGAAAAATTAATGCATAATCACAAAAAACAGTTTAATAGTTGCATGGAGTACAACAACATGACTATTGAGAAAGATTGGTTGGTCCTACTTACTGTTTTTCTTTCCTTTAATGTTAAGCTGAATATCGTAAAATGTTTCAATTCTAGTTGATCCATAATCAACATTTTTGCATTTAATAAACGACTGGAAAACAAAAAGGCTCATTGAATAAATCTTACTTTCTGATGACACAAAAAAGATATTTTTAGAAAACACCACTCTACTTACCACCATTTTACCTTCAAATAGCTTTGGGACAGTGCCTTCAACACATGTTCCTTTCATTTTGCTTTCTAGCTTGTCCAACAACTGAAATAAGAAAATTGGTGAGATACTGAAGTAAAATATTACCAATGACTATGCAATAAAAAAAACTATTCATACCACACGTAGGAATTCCTGAACATCGTGCTGCATAAAGGAATCCAATGTCTCCCATCCAAAAGATTTGGTGAGCTTCTTAGTTCCTACAGGCTTGTCACTGAACTGAAGTTCGTGAAACACCCTTTGAAGAGCTAAGGCAACACTTCGGGCAGAATCATCCCCCTCAGTAGGCATTTTATACACAGCCTGCATTAAAGTTTAAAATTAACATCACTCCTACATTGACAAAAATCACTTCTCCAGAAAATGTATAGCCATGCAGCTCACCTTCCTCAGTTGGTTTGTGAAATAAAGTGTCTGCAGCAAGGAATTCATGTAGCAAGTTGCACCTTGATTCTTGAGACCTACATAACCAGTGTGTTTTTTGGAGTCCCAGCTCACCCCGTGAGGGGCATCTGCAATCACATGTACCTATCGAAAAAAGAGTTATCAAAGTAATGCTATAATATTAACTGTTTCAGCTATGTTACGAAAGATAACTTACTTCAAGTATAATTGAGTCATCTTTAATGAAACCTTTCTCTGGATCTAAAACTTCATTCATTGACATAAAATGACTGAAACCCCAATCATTTTCCTTGCTGAAGAACAAATGTTGTATTTCTGAAAATAAAAATTGGCTCTGATGTATGATATATTACGAATTAAGTTTACTATAGAAACTATGCAAAAATGAATCACGTTTAACAAAATTAAGTGATAATCAGATTTTAATCCTTATCTTTAAGACTCACTTCTGGTGAAGGAATCCACACCATCCTTCTGACTGACTATTCTAAGGTCTGCAAGAGCAAAGCAGCTCCAAGAGTTTGAATCTGAGTCTCCATTGCACTATTGAAAGTATAAGGAAATAGTAACACTCATGAAACCAAGTGAAAGTACATCTATTTCTGCATATCTAAAAACAAACGCTATTTACGTCATAAAGAATTTTAAAAAATAGACAATTGACAAGGTGTATAAATGCAATTACTAGGAGACGATACACAATATCAAATACAATTTAATGTTAAATACAATGCATACGGTACTGCTAAAAATACATTCGTAACGTAAATATAATGGACGACTAACCTGGAGAAAAAATCCTAAGCTCCTGGTGTGTATAGTCCTGTCGGGTCCAGAGTTGCTGCTTCTTGGCATAACCATGATTTTCCATGGTAAATTCCTTACAATGCATGGTGGTGATAGTTCTGAATCTTTAAGCTTACTTACATTATGTACAGTGTAGCGAAAAGTGGCTTCTGACCGTGACTCGTCTAAAATTTAAACGATAATTGTTAATTATATAATAAAAAATGCGAATTAAACTTCCGAACGCAACTCGGGGAGTAAAAAATCGATAATTTATACGTCTTAAATTTTCCTTTCGGAATTTACCTTCTCCCATTTCGGTATCTTGTGATGCAGCTTGCTCTTGAACTTCACCATTTAGCTGCCTATTTTCTCCTCCACCATCTCCTTCTCCAGCATCATTTGGTGTCTCGGCAGTTTCGACTGCCGAAACACAAGTAACACGAATTTTAGCTTTTATTGCACTCAACATACTTAAAAAGATAAATTATTAAGAACATGTAAACATTTTTGCAATAGACCGATTGCACACGACAATGACTCCAAGTATTGACGGCAATTCCTACTCCTTCGTAGGGTTTCATATTAATGAAATCAATGGAGTACGTACACATGCCAACAATTTTGGTGCGAAATATGCAGAAGCTCTCTGCAGTCAAATAACTGGAGGACTAATGCCATGACAAAATCTTTAACTCCAAAAATATTTTGATATCACTTAAGAATGCTAAATATAATGCACGACATACCGTCCTGAGTATCCATTTCCTCAACGTCATTGTTTTGATTTTCCTTGTCATTGACGTGGTTCATGTTTTCGATTGCTGTTAATTTATTCTGAATTTTCGGCTTCTTTAAACTGAGGGTGACCGCACGACTATTCTTTAGACTGTAAGAGTTTTTACCGGACACGGTCACTTTGACGTGTTTACTCGCGATACGCCCAATGTCTGCGGATTTTTTCACCCCCTGTTGCCAGGGGAAACAACCCAACCATATATATAATTAATAATTTTGTTATTCACAGGCCACTACATTAATAAAATTAAATAACTTTGCAGCGTTCTCGACCCAACTCCTGTTGGAAAATAAACAAAATGGCGGACTGCAACCGTGCGGATATTGGACAACTATCCCGTACTAGGCGTCACACATGCGCTTCTACTATCGCCTTATAATCTCATGGCGTTGTTTACTCTTTGCTAGCTCTTAGAATATTTCCCGTTAAGATTACGGAAAGATAATGCAAATATCATTTTATATAAACATACTTATTAATCCCTCACTGGCGTGGACCGGATCAGGGGTTTATTGAAGTTGGGGAGCTACACTTAATATTTAACATTATCAACCGTCATCTACCTGTAGCGCCATTAGCGGCTGGGGTAAAACTACTTAGCGCCCTCGGCAACACCTCTTTCCTTTATGTCATATTTCTGTAGAAGAACTAAATACATAAAGACTTCGTTTATTAACGGGTATTTTTAGTAATATCACAGAAACTAAATTTTAATTATTACGCATATATTACATTTAATTTATAATTGTTATTAGTACGACTCGGAATTATGGATACTTTTTCGATAAAATTCCAAGGTAAGTAAAATCTTCGAATGAGAATCAATTCATTTAGCACAAATAAAGCATGCCGACTAACAATTGAGTACAATAATACACCATTAACAGTTTCAAATAAATATGAAAATCACATATAAGACTTTAGAAAAGTCATAAAGTTTATTTCTGAAGTACATTTTCAAAAAATAGATAAAATGAGTTTTTAAGCATTCTTTTTTTGAAAAGCAATCTAATTATGGTAAAATTAAACTGCTCCGGTGATATTTGGTGGAATTACACCATAAAAAATAATTTATTGCAAATCAAGATTTACAATAAAAATATTTTTCTGTAAACTTTGATTTGCAAACAAAATTCTGTTATTATGCTTATTAGCAGCTATTATTAATTAGCTCTATTTAAAATTATACTTTACTATACTAAAATTATACTTTACTAATACTAAGAACTAATGATAACGAATTTCTCACGAATAATTTTTTTTATATCTCTAAAATAATTTTATCCATTCAAGTGAGACTTCGTAATTTAGGGGTCACAAAAAGTAAAGTAGTATTACGGCAAAAACGCTTCAAGATTTTTCTGACCTTGGTAAAACAGATTACAATGATTGCAACGGTGAATAGATCAGTTACTTGATATGTTATACCTTAAGTACTCTCAAAAATCAACCATCCTCCGCTAATATAAACCTAATAAATTACAATTACACTGGGCAAGTTTACTAGTGTAATAACGTGCCAGTAAACTCGCAGCTCACTGTGCTACCGTGAATAAAGTTGAAGATTGGCTACTTTGCTCGTTCACTAGCTGGAGAACAGCTAGTAAAATTGCCCAGTGGTATTAAGCCATTATGATTATTATTAAATTGAACTGAAGATTTCCGCGGATTCTATTCTATTTGAAATCACATGAGGTGTAACATCCAGAGCCACGCCAATGAAGTGCGTACTAGCTCGGGGATTCTTGACGATCCACGACTGCGACGGTAAGAGCCACCCCCCTTGATTGAAGTCAACCGGCTATTTTGATGTTTACTTGTTTGGATAATGGTTTTCGCGGCAATGAGAATTATTCAGTAAATACGTATTCAGTTACGTTAATTTCATAAAAAATTGAGTAACAGTCTTCTAATATTAAATTCCAAAAACGTGAATCCTTGCTTGCAAAAAGTAAATTTATCTCATTGTACTTGAAGCATAGTAGCGGTTATTTCCCGGTCATTTAGTTTTAGTAGGGCACTGATAAATAAAACTGAGACTCCATGAATAAATAATACTTTATTTCGATAAATACAACGTACGAACAACTTTTACTTGTTTCTTATAGACTGAATACCTGAGAAGTCGACGATTTATCACAATTCCATACATTTCATTCCTCAGTCGTCGACCTTACCCTCTCCCGATTACTATTAAGTAAAACTTGGGCGAGTTAAAAAAATATGCATCATTAAACATTTGTCTAAAATCCCTATAACACTATAGAGTAAATGATACATACACCCCTTCCATTAAGTCAGAAGAATTTATTAAGTACATACATCCGTGGTGGTGATAAGAGGTGGGGCCTACGGTCGACTATGGCCGCGCGGGACCTAAGGATCTCATCCTTGGCATATCACAGGAAACTGCCAGACTAGATAACACTTTCGCGATTACGCGCAAAAATTAAGCTTTAGTTATGTTAAGTAACATTAATTAAGTATTGTTGAAAACGAAGTCTAAATCAGCTTTTCAAATTTATCGGAGACTATGTATTGCTTGACTATTTTATAAGGACGAACTTGGCCATCGCGATGGGCCAAGGGCGGTTGCCCCTCATGCCCCCAATATGCCTTTAAGTATAGGTTGTTAAAGCAGTAGACAGATCATGTAATACTCATTTAAAACTAACAATAAGAAGTAGGTATATCACATTGGAGAACATTACAAATAAAAATTTTGATCTCAGAATGAGAAATAAAATACAATATGAAAATAACGTTTACACAAAATATCTAGAATTTGAATACAATTTATCACAGTTTTACAACGAGTTAGAGATGATTGCAAAGTACAGTTCTTAAAAAGGCAGCAGTGACATAAAAAGAGGGAGGGGAGCTCTACTACTGGATAGAGCAAACAGTTGAGTATCCTTGTTGACTATGGATTGCAGCAGCACGTCGCTTAATCCCTTCCAGATATACCTCACGGTTGAACAAACCAGCAGCAAGAGGCACTCTAAAGAGTTGTCAATAAATCAGCATGAATTAGAAACAAAACAGCCATGACAGCCAAACAGACATTTACAGCCTTGGGTGTAAATAATGTGTGCGATACAGAAAATTGGCTGCATCTGGTGAACACTAATAGATAAATTTTTGTAAAACTGAATGAGCACATATTTGTTATAAATTCGAAAATCCATAGAATCAGAGAATATATTGATTTCCTTATCTACTGTGAATTTAAGAGATGATCCTAAAATATCCATACATTATATCCAGGGAATCAGAGAGTAATTTATTTCTTGTGGTTGATACAAAGCATTTCCATCTTCACGAGTGACAAACTCTTCAGAGGAAATTCTGAGTAAGGATCAATACTTCTAAAATGTCTATAGCAATGTTACTTGATATCTTTAACATGACTCATTAGGTAAAAGATAAATTGAATAGTAGTTGCCTTAGTTTTCATAAATGAACTGAATCAACTGCGACGAATTCAAATATATCAATCAAAGATAAGCTCATACTCCACCAATACATGCATATTTTTGTATTAAGTGATATAGGGACCATTACATAAACAAAATGTTTACACAAAGTGAAACACTCATCATATGTCATACAAGTCTGCAGTATGATTCTTGTTAAACTTGTTAAATAAGAAAATTAAGAGATTGAGCATTCTTAAGTAGATATACCCACAAAATAAAATTATCCAAAGAAAATATTGCCAACATTTAAAACTTGTAATTACATTTGAAAAAGAATTTATGAATAAATTGAGAAATTTTTAGCATCAACAAAGTAAACACAGTTAAAGCTTGAGAAGTAAGACAATTGGATTCTTACGTGTCTTTTCCAGGACGAATTGTTGCCTGAAACACACTCCAGACTGGTTTATGATCAGAAGTTTTTATGCTATGCGCAGAATAGTAATGAAGGCATTCAACTGTTGATGAGGATTTTTTATCATCTCTAGGTGAAGGCTTGAAAAGTATTCTGTCAGTATAAGAAGGGGTCCGCATTTTTCCAGAGGAATCAAAACGGTCAGTTCCTGGATCAAATTTGTAAGTAGGAGGAAATGTTATTCCAGCCTCACCAAAAGATTTAAAAACAAAACCTGTAAAAGAAAGAGTGGAATTGATAGGACCTAAAATATCTCCTTCACCTTGCACATTGTTATACAAACTAACCTTCAGCAAGAGCTTTCTGAAGTTGATCAGAAGGCAATTCTAATGGTTCCTTTGATGGAAATTGTTGAGAAACTATCCATTCCATTACTTCCTCACGGGGCTGTTCCAAACGAAAATTCAGATCACCACACCAAAATGCACAGTCAAAATTCTGAAATATATCTGAAAACAATGATTCAACCAATGAGTTAATTGAACAAATTAAGAAAAAGATTTGCTAATTAGCAGAAGAGTAAGAAATAAAAGTAGACATGCCAGCATAAAATGCGAGGATAATAACAAAAAGCTATGTGATATCTATGTATGCTTGCATATTTTAGAGCAAAATTTAAACCAGGTGGGTTAGGTGTGATTTACAGTTAACAGTTTTATGTGTCTAATAAACAGTGTCACAAAGTTTTGTTAATGCATCCTTGTTATTATGGAAGTGATGTATGGCATATCACAAACTTAGAGGGCATTTAATGTTTAAGTGCCAAATGCTAAGGAAACCTTTTTTAATTTAGGTGAATCAATAAGTTTTTATTGTTAAAAGGAGTGCTAGCATAACCCAATGTGAGAGACAATTTGTAGGAAGTGCAAAACAAGATGAGCTGAAGCAATCAATGCTTGTTTCAAGCAAGGAACATAAAATTTCTGCCAAGTTTTCAAGCAATGTGTATCTACTGTCACATCAATGAAGACTGAAAAATTTTTTCTATGAATCATAACAGATTTCTTTCAAAGCTTGAATTTAACATTAATCCTTGATGTGTTCATTAATATATCTAATTAAGGGAAACTGTTGATTGTCCAGGGCTGGAGTAAACACTTTTATTGAGGGGTAATTAAATTTCCCAAAAGATATTTGGTCAGCATATATTTAAAAGATATACATTTAAATCTTTTTAAAGACAGGAAATTAAATCCATCAGTTTTAAGTTTGGAGAGAAAACAGAAGAATTAAATTACTAAGTGAATTTTTACTTAATTGCAGACCAGTGTTACTGTTGGACCTGTTTTTAAAGTAAGTTGAAATATTTAATCAATCCATTGTAATGCAATTTTAACGATTCTATTCTATTTATAATTAATAATGAAAAAATATTTAGAGCAAGTTGTGAGTCATCACATTTACAATAACAAATTAGTTTAGTTGACTTCCTAATATGGTTGACTTCTGATATATTATACTAATTCACCAGGTTATACATCTACTTTTGTCTAGCAATATATTCCTGTTGGATTAATCCAGCTAGCATTTAATATATGCACAGCATACACATAAATTATATAGCACCTTAATCTTTAAACTCTACTACTCAAATTGTGCAATTTGATTCCAATTTCAACTGTTTGTTTGGATTGATTGAAAAATAGTTATTTGAGAAAATATTAAAATATCTCTAAAAATATTTATCTATTCATTACATAATTGGAGAAGATAGATATAGCTTTGTCCAAGTTCCATTGAAAAAAATTTCTTTCTCTGTGGAAATTGGACAGAGTTATCTAAATCCATGGATTATATTAAGTAATTATTTATTAGAGTAACAACAACATTTTAGAAATTATAAATACATATTTAAGGTATAATTATGTTATTTTCTATTATTATATTAATATTAGAGGGATTTGATTATCTGAAGTATTTTACCCCACCCCCTTTCCACAAAAATATCAGAGTTTACTGAATAAACAAGAACATTGCTTTATCATAAAATGAAGGTCTGAGGCCATTACTGTATACTATACTATCACATCTAATTACTGATTTGATCTCAATGAAGAAAAACCAAAGCATTTGCATGTATAGGTGTACTTACACCCTCCTTGAGGAATGGTTGGAAAACTTGAGTTTTTCAAGAGAGGCTTTTGAGAAATCTAAGAAAAGGTGTGGTATGTTGGTTTGGGTAAATATAGAGAATAAATTAAAGTAAAGTGATAAATAAGGTATGTGATCATAGAGAGTGATACAAAAGAGAGAGGAAGATAAAGAAAACCTGCTTGAGCATTACTGAAGAGATCTCTAAGAGAAAGAAAGTCTAGGAAATGTATGAACTGATTGGAAGACAAAGATTTTTGTTACTAACTTGATTATCCCAAAATAAAATTGAACGAAAATTATGGATTTTTGTGTATGCCATAACAAATATTTATTATCCAAAGCACTTTACAGCTTCTAAGGTATATGAATCATCAAAGAATACAAAGGAAACAAGAATAAACAACACTAAATAAAAATGTACAAAACAAGAAAATACACAGAGTTTGTTCAATAAAAACCATTAAATGTCAAATTTACACCCATTATATCCATCAACTGAGAATAATATCGTACTGGTCAGCCACATAGAAATGCAGAACCTAAACCTTTACACTTCAAGACTTTGGAAGTCTGTTAAAAAGTTAGAAGTCTTACTTACAATTGTAAGTAGAATATCAGAGTATTGAGCTTTTTCACCAACTGAAGGACCAGATTAATATAAAATAATAATAATAAATATTATTTAACTAATATTTAAGATCCCAGTTCTTTAAAGAAACACATAGGTATAATAATTATAGTATGTGAATCAGAGGTAAATTGCTACAGACAATTACATGGAAAATCAGACAACATTTTTTTTTAGTTTTTTAAGTTTTGTAAATGTTTAGACTAGCATACTTATTCAAGAAACTCTTAATTGTAAAGTTTCAGTCCAGTGAAATTTTTTCAAAAAAACTGGCAAACGGATTATTTTGAGGGGTCATCTTTTTCTTCCATCTGTTGATAGGAATGGAATGCACAGTTCCATATATTGTTTATGATGCTGTTTAAATTTGAAATAAATTGCTTAATATTAACTGCTTTGTCCAAAAATCACCAGAATTTAAAATACATCATTGGAATCTGTACTCTTTAACCTCTAACAATATTTTTTCTGTGAGACATCAATTAGAACATAAGGTAGAATTAAAGAGTATCAAGTGATACATGTGATGCATGACTCAGCACCACACTTTGTACAGGTACGAGCAACATTACTTACATTATTAGTGATAAGCCTGCTTGTGGCTTAGTTGAAAGCTATAACTCTAAACTTTAGATAAAAATATATTTAATAGATAATAAAAGTTAAACAAGTATAATAATGTTCTATGACAATTTTAAATTTAAATGAAAACTTAGTTGAAAACATAGGAAATCTGAGTAAATATCACAGCCATTAGAACGGCCCATTTATAGATCACATATTTATGTTATCGATTGCCTTATGCTGTTGTGTGGCATTCTGTCATAAATAAATATGTTTTGAAAAAAGCTTTGTTTTTCTGTAATGGAATGCACGCATGTGTAGATAATGTTCCCTTTACTGGTCTAACAAAAATAAATCTTTTTTCCAAAACTTCTTTCTCTTTCAAGTGATTATGATTGGTTAAATAGGAGGAACCAAGAAAAATAAGCAAACAGGGAATTTTAAATGAAGATGGAAAAATGACATTGTGCATGGAAGAAAACAAGAGAGTGTGGACTAAGTACGTAGAGGAATTATATGATCCATGGGCTGATCATTCAAGGCTAGTGCTGGAAGAAGAAAGAGAATGTGACGAAGATGATAAAGGACCAAAGATACTAAGATTTGAAGTGGAAAGGGCGATTCATGATCTCAGGGAAAAGAAAGCATTGGGCTGTGATAGAGTACCATCTGAGGTTTTGAAAGCATTAGGGTATAATGCAATGTCTAGATTGACCAGTATAGTCAGTAGGATATATGAATTGGGAATTTGGCCTGAAAATTACTTAAGTTAGTGCTAGTTCCATTACCAAAGACAAGCAATGCTAAAGAATGTAAAGATTATAGGACAATTAGCTTTATTTGTCATTTTACCAAAGCTATAACAAGACTATTATTACAAAGAATAGAAAGAAAAATTGAAGAAAACCAGTTCGGATTCAGAAAGGGCAAAGGAACACGAGATGCAATTGGATGCCTAATGTTGATTGGTGAAAGAATGTTAGATGTGAATTGGGACCTGTATAAATGTTTTGTTGATTGGGAGAAGGCATTCAACAAAGTCAACTGGGTATTGCTTCTGAGGATTCTAAAAGATATTGGCATAGACTGGAACGATAGAAGATTATTAAAAGAGCTGTTATACAAAACAGAAATAAGAGTAGGAAATGAAGAGACAGATGAGATAGGTATTGGAAAAGGTGTCAGACAAGGATGTTGTTTGCCAATTCTTTTCAATATTTATGCTGAAGAGCTGACCAATAAAGCATTAGAAGAGGTAAGAGGTGTAGTGGTAGAAGGGGAAACGATAAAGACCATGAAGTATGCAGATGATCAAGCAGTACTAGCAGAAACAGAAGAGGAGCTACAGTATATGATGGAGAGTAATGCAAGGGTGGGGAAAGAATATGGAATGAACATAAATGTCAGAAAGACAAAAGTGTTGAGAATAAACAGGAATGAAGCAATCATAAATTTATCTGTAGAAGGAAAAATTGTTGAGTAAGTGAAATCATTTCAGTATTTGGGAGGTTTAGTGACTGAGAATGGGAGCTGTACCCAGGAAGTAAGACGGAGGATAGCTATGGGTGAAAAAAACATTTGAGAAGGTGAAAGGACTTCTTACAGCATGTAACATTCCAATAAATCTGAGGAAGAGATTTGCTAAATGTTTTGTATGGAGTGTGGTTACTTATGGCAGTGAAACATGGACAATCAAAAAGAAAGAAAAAAAGCACTTAGAAAGTTTTGAAATGTGGTTGTGGAGGAAAGTGCTTAAGGTGAAGTGGACTGATAAAATTAGAAATGAGGAAGTACTGTTGAGAATAGGAGAGGAAAGAAAACTATTGAGGGAAATCAAAAAGAGGAAGACCGCTTGGTTGGGGCACATACTGCCTAACACACAAATTGCCTACTTAGAAGAATTATTGAAGGAAAAATAGAAGGAATACGAGGAAGGGGAAGAAAAAGACTGGGAATGCTGGATGACATAAAAAATGGCAGAAGTTACAGGCAAATGAAAGAAGACGCTCAGGACCGACTGCAATGGAGGGTATCTGGTTGAAACCTGTCGGAAGATAGATTGCACTAAGAAGAAGAAATAGGAGGACATTGCCTCAATGTTAAATTTACCCCACTTTCATTGATCTTTAGCAGTATGAATGTGACCTTTGCACCAATGTCGCAAGATTGCTCTGGTGGCAAGACCTTTTAGCATACACCCAACAGGTAGGAGGAAGATGGATCCATAGAGTGAACTTAAATGTTATAATGCCATTTGGTAGTTATTTTAAAATCTTCGCAATAGTGAGACATGTTAATAAATATTTTGTTTTGTAATGGGCTGATGCACTGTCACTAAAACAGATAATTTTACTCTCAGTTTCATCAGGAATAATAAGAAAATTGATCAAAAAGTTTTAAAATAAATGAACTGCCATTCTAATGTGATTGACACATTCAGAAATCCAAAAGAATGCAGGTGACATTACTGACAATGCAGTAAGTATTGCTGTTAGCAGTAACATCTGAACGTAGAAATTATCTCACAAGTACTCCAGAATTCTGTACTGCTTCCACAGTAATAACACTGATACTCTATACTGACCTTTGTGCTAATATAGAAAAGTGCAAAAGGATCAAATGGACTGAATGACAGATTAAGCCCTATGATCTCCACTATGTAGGTATGTTGATGAGGGGGTATTGTCCAAGGAAGTAACAGAGGCTTCATTATTGGGGATGCTGCTGGGAATTCCAGGGCCCTGTGATTCCATGGGTAGTAATTCCCTGCATGTGGGAGAAAAGGTAAAGACCTCAGGAAAGAGGCAGGTGACCCCTACTAGAACTTCCCTTTCCGGAATACTGAAAGGTGTCCTGTACAGTTGGTAGCAGGAGGAGGGATTCCATAATAGCATCCTCAGCTGCTTTTTATAAAAAAATTCAGTTCAATTCAATTCAAAACTCCCCACATTGCCATAGTTCATTGCCTCATCAGGGCAGAAGATTCTATATTGGATAACAAACTCTTCACAGTCAATAACTGTGAAGTGTTGACAACTTCAGCACTGGAAGTGGCCACAGAATTGTGAGATGCAGAATGAAGCTTAACCTCAGAATAGAACAGAAAAAGCTGATCAAATGTAGGACACATGAGGTAAGTATTACAAAATTAGAGGAAAATCTGAAAAGTTCCAACTGGAACTAAAGAATAGGTTTGCAGTGCTTACATTAGAAGAACCGGAAGCCAAGATTATGGAAGTCGTGAAGAAAACAGCTGAAGAAATGGCGAGCACACCAAGAAAACCAAAGGAAAGAAAATTCTTTCAGGACAGTTATTCACTAACTGCCTGTGGCAAGGGAGAACTCCTAAGGACTGAAACCATGCAATAATCGTCCCTTTGCACAAAAAAAGATGTAAGGAAGATTTGAAGAATTACCACCCCATCAGCTTCCTTCCTTCTTGTTGTATACAAAACATTCAAGAGAGTAATAGCTGAATGTCTGAAGACAACCCTGAATGCTGCTGACCCCAGAGAACAAGCAGGATTCCGCAAGGGATTCAGCACTATGGACCACATCCACACACTGCAAGAAATTATCAGCAGTACAAATGAATATGAGGTGCCTCTTGTATTCTGATTTATAAACTACACACAAGCCTTTGGCTTTCTAAGCACCACCTCCACACTGGAAGCTCTCTGGAAACAAGGAATAGATGCTGAGTACACCCAACTCTTATGCGGCATCTAAAAGGACACCACAGCCTCTGTAATCCTGCATGAAGAAATGGATGAATTCAAGATGGAGAAGGGAGTTCAACAAGGTAATTGCATATCGCTAATCTCATTCACAGCAGTTCTAGAAGAAGTTTTCAAGGGCTCCCGGACAGCCAAGTGGGCAACAGGTTCAACTTCAGTGAAAGCAGTCTCGGGTTCATTTCCCGGTGGGGCCTATGTGCAAAATGACCTCAGTTCCCAAGGAAGAATGGACTTGAAAAAAGTCTGACGGGACCGGGAATCGAACCTGGGTCTCCCAATTGCCGGTTGTGTGTTCTGTACCCATTTTCTTTGTCTATTAACCTGAATCCTTTCCATCACTTTGTGTGGCTGGTACTTCGATGAAGCCATGACAGCTAACGATGCCACCATATGGATGAACTTGCAATGTCCTTTGCCCACAAAATCTCCTGAATGGCTTGGAAAAATGTTCTGGTGGGATAGCTCAACAGACAGAGCACCCGACCTAGGTTTGATTCCAGGTCCTGTCAGACTTTTTTCAAGTCCATTCTTCCTTGGGATTTTTTCTGGGTGCGCACCATCTTGCTAGATCACCCATACCCATTTTCCACGACCTAAATTGTCGAAGCGCTTTTAACAATAATACTACAAAAGAAGTTTTCAAAACCCTAGACTCGAAGAAGAAGGGTCTATGGAAAAATGGGGAGTACATCAGTCAACTGTGTTTTGCAGATGATATAGTACTCTTTGCAACCAATGCAGAAGAACTAGCTTCAAGTCTTCAAGTACTAAATTCAGCAGGACGAAAGATAGGTCTCAGGAAGGAAGTTTCCCCTGAGGGCCCCAAAAGAGGTACATTGGTAATACCCATGATACCCTGTAGTGTAATGGTTGGGGCTAGTACAACAAATTATTGCTGGATCATTGATGCTTTTGTGATGATGGTACAACATTTGTATCCTTTATATCTATACCCTAAAAGCATCTTTACATATTAGCATGGGCCATTTATGCCCCTCTGGCTATGACATGCAGGGAAGGGACATGACAGATATGCATAACACTGTGGTACAATAAACTTATAGATTACAATTTAACTTTGAGTTTCTTAGGAGAAAAATAACTGATTAAAATATGGAGTAAAAAAATTATGAGATTAAAAAATGATGGATGGAGAATCCCTGTAGGCATGAGCTAATGAGGGTAAACAATCAGAAGTGAAACTGTTCCAAATAATGGGAATATATTCCAAGCTTTTCTTTCATAAGTAAATGCATGGTTTTCCTAAGCTATAAAAAAGAATTATAAAAAGTTTAGTAATGGATAAGTTTCTAAGGAAACTAATTAATATCTGAAAGAAATTGATATTGAACTGTAGGCTTACCGTAATGCAGATAAATTAAACAAAATAATTTATGTAATTTGTGATTGATAAATTGAATTTTTTCCAAAGTAACCACACCTTTGTTTTAATTGAGGTGGAGCAAACAAAATAAATTTCTTCTGACATCACTATTAATAATCCTACTATTATTATATGACTCCTTATATTGTGATATTCTCCAGACATTTGTATTAGCTAAAGAAAAATGCAGTTATAACTAATCAATAGCGAAATAAATATTATTCTATTGTTTTTCTATACAAAAAAACTATAAACAAATGTCAAAAAATGTTGCAAAATATCCACTATAATAATTACTGCTTTAACTTACTTATCTATGAGTATCGTTGGTAACTCCTAAAAGAAAGTAATTGAGGAAGTAATGCATGAAATAATTTTTTGAAGTTCCTGGTAAGATCGAAGTATGAAATTTTAGGATTCATAGGAAGGCTTAATCGACTATTATAATATGTGATTACTTTAATAAAGTTTTACTTGGTTCAAATCCAGATGACTCAAAAATTCTACTGTAAGAATAATGTATTTGCAAGCTTTAATGGTTATACAATATTTGATTACAAATAATGGTTCAACAAAATTGAACCAAGTATGTACCAAAAGAAGGAATATTGCATAGAGATTTATGTTTTTTTGTAGAATACACCATCTGATTAAAAATTACAAGAAATATGGTTAAATAAATGGAATTGTAGTAAAATATTACAGTTATATGTTACTGGTTTGACAAATACCATTATTGAATGCAAAATCATGCACTCTTTAATTTTACATCACTTTCTCATTTCTGATCATATTAAATAAATTGTTCACATAGAAAACAGAGTGAGGATTCCTTTGACATACAATAATTTCTGACTATTTATGGGCAAACAAGTCAAATACTGTATGAAAGAATTCATTTCAAATTTAAACAGCATTATAACTATGATATGGAACTTTAATGAATACATTTAGAAAGGTGTATTTCATTCCTAACAAAAGATGGAAGAATAAGATCTTTAATATGTTTCATTCAAAAGTGATGACCCTTCAGAATAATCCATTTTTGCCAGTGCTTTTGCAAACATTTTATAATTTTAATAAACAAGCAAAACACTTTTATGGGGCTGAAACTTTGCCACTAAAAGTTTCTTGAAAAAGTATGTAAGTATAACATTTTTAAAACTAAAAAAACATAAAATTATGTCTGATTTTCTGTGTAAATGTCTGTAGCAATTAAACTGCAATTCATAAATTATAAATATGCTTATAGTTCTTTAAGGTATTGGTGTGTTAAATATTTTACATGAATCTGGTCCTTTAGCCAAAGAGAGCTCAGTACTTTAATGTTCTACTTACATGGCCCCTAAAACAAAATTTAGTTTTATGGTTAGCTTTTCATAAATAGAGCATTTAAAATGAATAAAAAAATTACAACCACCAAATTTATTCCTCTACCTATTCATCTCCCGAATGTAAAATAACTCTGGTAACTTCTGATATTTCAATGCATTGCATTAACATACATGTTATGCGAAGCTTTGAGTTCTTTCTGATAAAAAAATAACTGTTAACCACAGATATCAGAAGCAGTAGAAGTNAGTATGTGAATATTTGCATTGCTTTTCCTATGACAGTAATATACTATTTATTTGAAAACCATCCAAATTAATTCCGGTATTCCTTGGAGAAAATGGAAATATTCGGAAGATGGAAATTTATTCTATACTTCTGAAAAGTGGTACCAAACCTAGAGCCTCTTGTTTTACCATCTAATTCTATAGGTTTTCCTTCAAATTTTAAGACATTAAATAAGTAAGAAGGCAGGAAAATTCCTCCAAAATTCTGTTATGTAGAAAAATTGAATGAGAGATAATAGTCTATAAAGTACATCAGCTGAAAAAAAAAATGGATTAACAATACAATATTACGCAATGGAATGAGCTATATAGCTCATAATAATGTATATTACATTTCAGTCAATAAGTGAAAAATCAAATAGTATAGGAAGGCTAGTTATATTAAGATACTTTTGCTAATGATTTAAGAAACAGGAATGGAATAAAAAGGGATATATTTTTGGTATATCTTTGGGTGTGCCATTGATATGCTCATTCAATCCTGAATATCTTGATGCCATTTGAAAGAACAGTAGATCAAATCAAGTTATTATTAATCATTCTTGGTTGATTGGTGTTCCCCATGTGATGCGGTCAGCTCATTAAGATCAGTGAAAATAAAGGTTGATGAAATTTTCAAGTATCTTGCATGAGTACCATGATTCATCGAGTTGGCTGATGATGACAGTTTAAATTATGAGAGTTATGATGATGATAAACAACTGATACAATTTACCATAGGACTGAGAGATTTCTTCCTAAAGGAAATTAGTCATAGTTTATGCTGTTAAAATCAGTTCTAAATTTTATTTCAAGAATTCTTCTTATAAAAGTGAGGGTATCTTCAGGGACCTTAAGGATAACTTCAAGGATCTGAAGGATGTCTAATAGAACATTTTGCCATGCCATTTGGGAGACTTTGTAGGCAAGGTCTAATATCTGTTTTATAATAAAATACATTCACGAAAATATTACACAGGCTGTTGGAGTTGTAGAAGCTTAACTTGGAGTCCAGTAACTTTAAACTGGAATCAAATATGCTGGAGTAAAACAAGTTTTTCTTTCACCTTTTATTAATATCTATTATTTTCATATACCCTAGGGCCATCAAAAGAAGGATTTATTAAACAGTTCCCATTAGTCATCCAGGTAATTAGAGCTATTTGATATGACTAAATAAATTCTCATCTACTACTTATTTCCTATTGAGTATGAAGATCTTTAAGGTCATTTTAATTACTTTAAGTTCAAATCAAAAATGCTATAGAAAATATTCATATCATAAGAAAATTGTTCTTTAAATTATGCAAATTTAATTATATTAAAAAAGAAACAAAAAGATAAACAATAATGAGAGACAGGAAGGAAATTCCCTTTCTAATAACATAAATTAAGGTACTGGTGATTTAACTGTTAGAGCGACTAATTTGTTTGATTGCTACTTGATAATCAGACTACATACACTAAATCAAGTGAGGACTACTCCTTGAGCTAAATCGAATTACTAGAAGCAACTATTTTGATGGGTGAAATATGGCGAAAAATTATCAAGCTTTGGTTAAGGTGAAAGATTGTAACTTGAAACATTTCTAAATCTATTACAGAAAACATGTCTATGCCGCTAATTAGTCTTTTGACTCATCATCAGTGAGCAAAAATGAGTTTGAAAAATATCTTGCTACTGTAACAACAGAACAAGTTAAAACAAGAGTTAATTATCACAACTGTGATAGCTATATTAAACCTAAAAACACCATGCAGGTAATTAAGGAGATATGCATCACTATAAATCATAGCAGTTTTAAACATTTTGAAAGCTGTTACATCCTTACTGTCATCTATACTTCTGGGGAAAAACCTTGGATGGAAAATATCCTGGAAGACACTAATCAAATGAAGTGATGATAGCTATAGAGCTTGTAAACAAGCCCAAACTACTTTATGTGATGAGACACTTACTCAATGATTTCAGCCAGCATGCATAAAGGGGCAATACAACAAACCACGACTCTTATGTCGAAGAGGCAGGAGCTTTGGTAAGTCAATGGATGTTGTGATGCGTCGAATATCATTGATTCTGTCCTTGAACCGTTCGGTATGAGCAGTCAGATGTGATGTTAGGAACAGGAAAGAAGTTCCAAAAAGCAAGAACCCTATGGCAATAGCTCCCTTGGTACGGAAAGCTGTCCCAGGTCGAGTGCTCATGCTAGCATCTTCAGCCACTACAAGAAAAGAAGAATAAATTACACAGAAAAAATAGAACAGAATTTTGCACATTGATGAATATCTCATTCAATCACTCCTTCCTTTGGCAAATTCTAGTTACTTCAAATTAAGAAAACAAAGTCTTGTTAGAGTTATTGAACTTTATTTGGGACAAAAATATATACAGACATCAGATTGACTAATCTTTATCATCATAAAATGATATTACATTTGAAACCATTGATGAAGTATAATGCTAGGTTCATGCCTAGATAATGATTCTCCTTCATGCATGCAGTTGAACAACTAAACTGTGTTGTTTCTGGAATAATAATTATTAAAAGACTCCATTATTGACATGCTACTCAAGAAAATGTAAGGGAAGAATAAAACATTCTCTGTTCCTTCTACTGAAAGAACCATTTTCTTCTAGTGCAAGTGATTAAAAATCTGAATTAAAATTCAAAACTGTGCTCCTTTGTAGTGTTACATATATTAACCCTTTTCAGCGGCTACGAGTGGCATTATCCTGAGTAAACCAAAACAATAAAGAACAATTTTAGGATTTAATTAATCCTCAAACTTAACAATATTGATTGCCATTCCCATCTGGAAACTATTTTATTTTCACAATAAAAAAATACTAATACTACTAATAATATTAAATCTCACCAGAAAGTTAGGGGTATTCCCTAACTTTCTACTCATCTATTCCTATCTTGCATCATTTCCTTACTTTACCAATATTAGATCCTTTCCTGCAGGATGTTTTGCCCTGATCATCACCAGATAAGCTGATACCAGTTATGAAGTACAGATGCCAATTCAGTAATTTTGTTGCTAGATCTAGCTATTTTTTCCTTCTTTTGGCAATATCCAGTCTTTCAATCTATCCATTATGTCCTGTTATGTGTACCCTCCTTTATTTTCTTGTAGCATAACATTTTTACTAATATATAAATTAAAGCAGCATATTTAAATATGTTTAGTAAATTAATTATGATTTCTTATTTTTTTCTAGAAACACTGTCGAAAATAAATCAACATCTCTACTGTGAAAAGTGTGCTTCTGGTAAAAAGCAATTGTTTTAAACATACTTTATATGGTACTTAATCACAGATCAAAATTTTTATTCATTTCAAAGAAAGTACCTTAGAATATCAATGAAGAGTTTCCAAGAATCATGAAGTCTCGCTTAATTTTCATGTTATCATAATAATGCTTTTCAGAATGAATAACTGTCTACTAAATAGGTAATATTCAAAATAACTTTCCAATGAAAAAATGAAAGATTTTGTATTTAGAATAGAAAATCTTCCTTAATGTTTCCTTTTCTCTAACATTTATAACTTGGATGGAATTTCCAAGAATTAATTATTTTAATTAGAAAAATCCTAAAATAAGTTGTAAATTTTTAGTTAGGGTGTTTCCATTATCAAAATTTTTACATAAATAATGAACTGATTTTACATATTGGCCTAACTACCTTGAATTAGGTATTATATTAAATAGTTAATTTTATATGCAAGGAATATAATACATCTCACATGAAATGTAGTTTCAGTTGCACTACACTACACTGAATGAAAACCTTGAGAAAAAGAGCCACAGGGCACAATCTTTGAGATCTAACTTTTCTGATTTCTATACCAAAACCAAACAAAGATTTGAGTTTGTAACTATATTTTCTGAGGGAATCTCAGTTTTCCAGACATGAAACAATTTTGAGGAGAAAGCTTTACACCAAAAATATCAAAACATCCAGTTTTGTTTCCACTGCCAATGCCAATCCAATTTTTTCCTTTGCTTTGTCTAGTCTAGAGTAATGATGATAGTGTATATTATCACATCAATATCTGATTTGCAAATAGCAGTTCAGAAAGCTCTATCAATGTTTCTCCATACTTAAATTGGCAAGACTGAATTTTCTTTTTATCAGGGTATCATATTGGTGGTTGTTGACTCATGACCTAGGCAGCTTACAGTGTTTGACTTGCAATCAAACATTTAGCAGTGGTGTGAATGGTGCTGCTCAGCTGGGTAATGCTAGAATGCTCACAACTATCACTATGTTATCAGAAGTGGTTATCATTCAATAAAAAATTTGAACAGCCACTATTTTGTCATAAGATGGCCTAAGTAAGAAGTATTTCTATCAAAATAAACTAATAAATTATGGTTATCCTACTTATGTCTGAATCCACTTATGACAGGTAAGTTGGAATCTAATATGGTCATAAATCAATGACCGATTGTACTTCTACCCTCCTTTGTTAGACTAACTGTAGAAGTTGAGATTAAGTTGCATATCAAAAGCTATGTTGGATCTATACTAAAGCAATGCATAATGCCTAACAGGAATTTTCAGAATGTGCAGTAGATTATGAATTTCTAGCGTAAATGAGGACTTTCTAAACTTTAACTAAAAAGTTGAAAATGATTCACCGTAATGGTGCACTTAGGTATTAATAGCAACATCTACTTATTGTAATCCGGTACAAATAACTTACTAAGGGCTTACCAAACCCTACTTTGGTGCAATTAACTATCAGAAAAAACACCAATCCATTTGCCTTTTTTTCATGATTAAATTGAACTAAGCATTCTGTTTCCTTACCACAGTTTAGTTCCACTCAATCTGTAAACAGATGTTCCTGGTATTAATAATATTTACTTAACTTAAAACAAATAATAATAAGGCTTTCTAAAATTAACCAATATTAAGAAGTATATACTCCATAAATAAAAATGCATAACAAGATATATTATTTTCTTGGTACATGTAACAAAACTTACTGAGCTATTTAAATATAGAAGAACAGATTTCATTTAAAACTTAAATGAAAGTATTGTTCATTGATTTGGTTTCCTCAAAGGAAAACTCCATTCTCCATTAGAACTGAAACCATTGGTGAGCAACTTCCTCTGATATGACTGAACTTAATAAGCCTTCAAGCCCTTAAAGACTGGATTTTAAATTGAAAGTAATAAAAATATCCTTGAATTAAATGATATTCTTAATACATACTTACTTCTTTTAGAGATTAGGCCTGTTGAAGCAGATGGGTTGTAAATTTTTTGTAAAACTTCCAAAATAAATACAATTTCAGGGTGTATATTTCCCCAACTTCTTTAATTTTTCTCTGTTCACCTTAATTGTTAACTTAGCTTTCTTTCCTTCATGAATATTAATGATATTAGCTCATATGATGTTTAATTTCATTCAAGGATGCCAGATTTTGTAAAATTCTCCATGAAACATTCTTAAAGCTTGCCAATAAGATGGGAATTTTAGATAAGGACAAGTAAATGAAAAACCAGACCCATTTACGATAAATAATGGTAAGTCCTTCCTTTGGGGTAGCTTTTAACCAATAAGTAATAAAAATTCAAAATTTTGACAGCATTACTTCTTTGAAATAAAAAACAAATACCTATTTCTGTAAGACACATCTTTTATAAATTACAGGCAGTAAAATTCCAAAAATTATGGCTATACTTCACACTGAGTGGTATTTTTGCCACCAGATATTACGAAAAACATGTATCTTCCATTTCCCATGGCATTTGAAAGGCATTATAATTACAATACTCTGTTTTTTTTGCCATTGTCACAAGGAAAAATAAAGATACTTTAACATGGCAAATGCAAATTTGTGAGAGAAGTATGGCAATTTATTAGTTTGTTTCTGTACAGTACATTGTAAGACCACTGGTATTCCTTTCTTTATCACAAAATTCCCTAATTTATAAAAAAAGCATTGATTATTTATACAAAACACCTTTCAGGATTAGATAAAGTAGCTTTGTTTTTATCTTATCTGATTGCCTTTAATATTTTCCCTCTTGTTTTCACCTTTTAATTTATTCCTTCTCAAACTTCTTTCAGCAAATGCAAATTCATTCTGTAACAGGATAATTAAGGTCAGCATACAATAGGCATTCCCATCTCATTCCTCTTCTTAGATTATTTAGATTCCCATTAGCAATGCTAACTGGTCCTTTTGATTCAAGAAGAAATTCTGCTCCAAGCATCCATCTTTCCATTCTAATTTGTTTCTGGAATAATAATTATTAAAAGACTCCATTATTGACATGCTACTCAAGAAAATGTAAGGGAAGAATAAAACATTCTCTGTTCCTTCTACTGAAAGAACCATTTTCTTCTAGTGCAAGTGATTAAAAATCTGAATTAAAATTCAAAACTGTGCTCCTTTGTAGTGTTACATATATTAACCCTTTTCAGCGGCTACGAGTGGCATTATCCTGAGTAAACCAAAACAATAAAGAACAATTTTAGGATTTAATTAATCCTCAAACTTAACAATATTGATTGCCATTCCCATCTGGAAACTATTTTATTTTCACAATAAAAAAATACTAATACTACTAATAATATTAAATCTCACCAGAAAGTTAGGGGTATTCCCTAACTTTCTACTCATCTATTCCTATCTTGCATCATTTCCTTACTTTACCAATATTAGATCCTTTCCTGCAGGATGTTTTGCCCTGATCATCACCAGATAAGCTGATACCAGTTATGAAGTACAGATGCCAATTCAGTAATTTTGTTGCTAGATCTAGCTATTTTTTCCTTCTTTTGGCAATATCCAGTCTTTCAATCTATCCATTATGTCCTGTTATGTGTACCCCCCTTTATTTTCTTGTAGCATAACATTTTTACTAATATATAAATTAAAGCAGCATATTTAAATATGTTTAGTAAATTAATTATGATTTCTTATTTTTTTCTAGAAACACTGTCGAAAATAAATCAACATCTCTACTGTGAAAAGTGTGCTTCTGGTAAAAAGCAATTGTTTTAAACATACTTTATATGGTACTTAATCACAGATCAAAATTTTTATTCATTTCAAAGAAAGTACCTTAGAATATCAATGAAGAGTTTCCAAGAATCATGAAGTCTCGCTTAATTTTCATGTTATCATAATAATGCTTTTCAGAATGAATAACTGTCTACTAAATAGGTAATATTCAAAATAACTTTCCAATGAAAAAATGAAAGATTTTGTATTTAGAATAGAAAATCTTCCTTAATGTTTCCTTTTCTCTAACATTTATAACTTGGATGGAATTTCCAAGAATTAATTATTTTAATTAGAAAAATCCTAAAATAAGTTGTAAATTTTTAGTTAGGGTGTTTCCATTATCAAAATTTTTACATAAATAATGAACTGATTTTACATATTGGCCTAACTACCTTGAATTAGGTATTATATTAAATA
>KZ308456.1:903087-943238 GCA_000376725.2 Ladona fulva | reverse complement strand
TTCCTATCTTGCATCATTTCCTTACTTTACCAATATTAGATCCTTTCCTGCAGGATGTTTTGCCCTGATCATCACCAGATAAGCTGATACCAGTTATGAAGTACAGATGCCAATTCAGTAATTTTGTTGCTAGATCTAGCTATTTTTTCCTTCTTTTGGCAATATCCAGTCTTTCAATCTATCCATTATGTCCTGTTATGTGTACCCTCCTTTATTTTCTTGTAGCATAACATTTTTACTAATATATAAATTAAAGCAGCATATTTAAATATGTTTAGTAAATTAATTATGATTTCTTATTTTTTTCTAGAAACACTGTCGAAAATAAATCAACATCTCTACTGTGAAAAGTGTGCTTCTGGTAAAAAGCAATTGTTTTAAACATACTTTATATGGTACTTAATCACAGATCAAAATTTTTATTCATTTCAAAGAAAGTACCTTAGAATATCAATGAAGAGTTTCCAAGAATCATGAAGTCTCGCTTAATTTTCATGTTATCATAATAATGCTTTTCAGAATGAATAACTGTCTACTAAATAGGTAATATTCAAAATAACTTTCCAATGAAAAAATGAAAGATTTTGTATTTAGAATAGAAAATCTTCCTTAATGTTTCCTTTTCTCTAACATTTATAACTTGGATGGAATTTCCAAGAATTAATTATTTTAATTAGAAAAATCCTAAAATAAGTTGTAAATTTTTAGTTAGGGTGTTTCCATTATCAAAATTTTTACATAAATAATGAACTGATTTTACATATTGGCCTAACTACCTTGAATTAGGTATTATATTAAATAGTTAATTTTATATGCAAGGAATATAATACATCTCACATGAAATGTAGTTTCAGTTGCACTACACTACACTGAATGAAAACCTTGAGAAAAAGAGCCACAGGGCACAATCTTTGAGATCTAACTTTTCTGATTTCTATACCAAAACCAAACAAAGATTTGAGTTTGTAACTATATTTTCTGAGGGAATCTCAGTTTTCCAGACATGAAACAATTTTGAGGAGAAAGCTTTACACCAAAAATATCAAAACATCCAGTTTTGTTTCCACTGCCAATGCCAATCCAATTTTTTCCTTTGCTTTGTCTAGTCTAGAGTAATGATGATAGTGTATATTATCACATCAATATCTGATTTGCAAATAGCAGTTCAGAAAGCTCTATCAATGTTTCTCCATACTTAAATTGGCAAGACTGAATTTTCTTTTTATCAGGGTATCATATTGGTGGTTGTTGACTCATGACCTAGGCAGCTTACAGTGTTTGACTTGCAATCAAACATTTAGCAGTGGTGTGAATGGTGCTGCTCAGCTGGGTAATGCTAGAATGCTCACAACTATCACTATGTTATCAGAAGTGGTTATCATTCAATAAAAAATTTGAACAGCCACTATTTTGTCACAAGATGGCCTAAGTAAAAAGTATTTCTATCAAAATAAACTAATAAATTATGGTTATCCTACTTATGTCTGAATCCACTTATGACAGGTAAGTTGGAATCTAATGTGGTCATAAATCAATGACCGATTGTACATCTACCCTCCTTTGTTAGACTAACTGTAGAAGTTGAGATTAAGTTGCATATCAAAAGCTATGTTGGATCTATACTAAAGCAATGCATAATGCCTAACAGGAATTTTCAGAATGTGCAGTAGATTATGAATTTCTAGCGTAAATGAGGACTTTCTAAACTTTAACTAAAAAGTTGAAAATGATTCACCGTAATGGTGCACTTAGGTATTAATAGCAACATCTACTTATTGTAATCCGGTACAAATAACTTACTAAGGGCTTACCAAACCCTACTTGTGTGCAATTAACTATCAGAAAAAACACCAATCCATTTGCCTTTTTTTCATGATTAAATTGAACTAAGCATTCTGTTTCCTTACCACAGTTTAGTTCCACTCAATCTGTAAACAGATGTTCCTGGTATTAATAATATTTACTTAACTTAAAACAAATAATAATAAGGCTTTCTAAAATTAACCAATATTAAGAAGTATATACTCCATAAATAAAAATGCATAACAAGATATATTATTTTCTTGGTACATGTAACAAAACTTACATGCTATAGAAAATATTCATATCATAAGAAAATTGTTCTTTAAATTATGCAAATTTAATTATATTAAAAAAGAAACAAAAAGATAAACAATAATGAGAGACAGGAAGGAAATTCCCTTTCTAATAACATAAATTAAGGTACTGGTGATTTAACTGTTAGAGCGACTAATTTGTTTGATTGCTACTTGATAATCAGACTACATACACTAAATCAAGTGAGGACTACTCCTTGAGCTAAATCGAATTACTAGAAGCAACTATTTTGATGGGTGAAATATGGCGAAAAATTATCAAGCTTTGGTTAAGGTGAAAGATTGTAACTTGAAACATTTCTAAATCTATTACAGAAAACATGTCTATGCCGCTAATTAGTCTTTTGACTCATCATCAGTGAGCAAAAATGAGTTTGAAAAATATCTTGCTACTGTAACAACAGAACAAGTTAAAACAAGAGTTAATTATCACAACTGTGATAGCTATATTAAACCTAAAAACACCATGCAGGTAATTAAGGAGATATGCATCACTATAAATCATAGCAGTTTTAAACATTTTGAAAGCTGTTACATCCTTACTGTCATCTATACTTCTGGGGAAAAACCTTGGATGGAAAATATCCTGGAAGACACTAATCAAATGAAGTGATGATAGCTATAGAGCTTGTAAACAAGCCCAAACTACTTTATGTGATGAGACACTTACTCAATGATTTCAGCCAGCATGCATAAAGGGGCAATACAACAAACCACGACTCTTATGTCGAAGAGGCAGGAGCTTTGGTAAGTCAATGGATGTTGTGATGCGTCGAATATCATTGATTCTGTCCTTGAACCGTTCGGTATGAGCAGTCAGATGTGATGTTAGGAACAGGAAAGAAGTTCCAAAAAGCAAGAACCCTATGGCAATAGCTCCCTTGGTACGGAAAGCTGTCCCAGGTCGAGTGCTCATGCTAGCATCTTCAGCCACTACAAGAAAAGAAGAATAAATTACACAGAAAAAATAGAACAGAATTTTGCACATTGATGAATATCTCATTCAATCACTCCTTCCTTTGGCAAATTCTAGTTACTTCAAATTAAGAAAACAAAGTCTTGTTAGAGTTATTGAACTTTATTTGGGACAAAAATATATACAGACATCAGATTGACTAATCTTTATCATCATAAAATGATATTACATTTGAAACCATTGATGAAGTATAATGCTAGGTTCATGCCTAGATAATGATTCTCCTTCATGCATGCAGTTGAACAACTAAACTGTGTTGTTTCTGGAATAATAATTATTAAAAGACTCCATTATTGACATGCTACTCAAGAAAATGTAAGGGAAGAATAAAACATTCTCTGTTCCTTCTACTGAAAGAACCATTTTCTTCTAGTGCAAGTGATTAAAAATCTGAATTAAAATTCAAAACTGTGCTCCTTTGTAGTGTTACATATATTAACCCTTTTCAGCGGCTACGAGTGGCATTATCCTGAGTAAACCAAAACAATAAAGAACAATTTTAGGATTTAATTAATCCTCAAACTTAACAATATTGATTGCCATTCCCATCTGGAAACTATTTTATTTTCACAATAAAAAAATACTAATACTACTAATAATATTAAATCTCACCAGAAAGTTAGGGGTATTCCCTAACTTTCTACTCATCTATTCCTATCTTGCATCATTTCCTTACTTTACCAATATTAGATCCTTTCCTGCAGGATGTTTTGCCCTGATCATCACCAGATAAGCTGATACCAGTTATGAAGTACAGATGCCAATTCAGTAATTTTGTTGCTAGATCTAGCTATTTTTTCCTTCTTTTGGCAATATCCAGTCTTTCAATCTATCCATTATGTCCTGTTATGTGTACCCTCCTTTATTTTCTTGTAGCATAACATTTTTACTAATATATAAATTAAAGCAGCATATTTAAATATGTTTAGTAAATTAATTATGATTTCTTATTTTTTTCTAGAAACACTGTCGAAAATAAATCAACATCTCTACTGTGAAAAGTGTGCTTCTGGTAAAAAGCAATTGTTTTAAACATACTTTATATGGTACTTAATCACAGATCAAAATTTTTATTCATTTCAAAGAAAGTACCTTAGAATATCAATGAAGAGTTTCCAAGAATCATGAAGTCTCGCTTAATTTTCATGTTATCATAATAATGCTTTTCAGAATGAATAACTGTCTACTAAATAGGTAATATTCAAAATAACTTTCCAATGAAAAAATGAAAGATTTTGTATTTAGAATAGANTGAATAAAATGTTTTTCCATTGTATTTTGGTACAGGATATGGAAAAATGTACCTTTCATTTATTTTGGTAAGTAAGTCTTAGGCATGGCTGTGATAATGTGAGAGCTACTGAAGTATGAGTGACGCTGAATAATTGCATTCATTTTGGTCTGCTATAAAAATACTTCAAACCTTTTATGGAGAGGGGTAAGGAAAAAAGACAAAAATACATCTTACAAAATAAAATAGAAAAGTTACTCAATGCACTGCCATTCAACTTGTAGAATTATACATTTTAAGCACAGTAAGTGAACATTCTAAAATTTTTCCTTCCAAATCTATGCTCTGTTCATTTTGTAGATAAAGAGCTTTATAATCAAACTCTCCTGGATCAACTGAGCAGTCTTATTGAGTGCATGGTTTAGAGATACTAAAAAGTAATTTGTAACGATGATCAGAGCCATGCCTAGCCTATCTGTCACCCAGGTGCAGACATAATTTGCCAACCCTTAAGATTAAATACTAATACCGTACATTTCCTGATGAGCAGGTAAAAAACTAGATTTTTATGACTTCGTTCCCCAGCTTACATTGGTCACAAAACATCAGTAATTATTAGTTATGCATATTCCATATGCTGACATAGTGAATGCTCATTATGAGTTAATAGTTCACATTGATTTTGAGTATCATTATCTTAGCAGCAAGTCTCTGGAAGCATCAATAAAACACACAAGCTATTTCATAATTAGGACACATTCCAAAACCTGAGGAGGATTTATTCTTGATACCAGAAAATTTTTTTTCAATTCCAACTCTTTGATTAAATCCATGGCACAAATATTCCTTTCTTGTCTAGAGTATTTATAAGTCTTTCCTCTAAATGTTTGCCAATCTTAAATTTCTCATCATAATCTTTCCTAGATAAGTTGTGTGTATGACAGAGAAAACAACAAGTAATACTGTTGTAATAATTTTAATGGTTGACTATGCTGTTGCCACCTGGGTGTGATGCACACCTTGCATCTATAGGACAGTGCGGCTTTGGACTATGATACCTTTAACTGATAGTTACTATCATGTTGTTAATATAGTATGATAAGACAAAGTAAATATTTAGTTACTAATTTAATGACAATCTGATAACAGAGGAGAATAATGAGAACATTCTGCTTCAGGATGTATAGTATATTTTCTGGTTTAAATATTCCTCTTTGATGCCAGAAGTACTTACCTTTTCCTTGAACAATAGAATTATTTAACTCAACTGAAGTGAATATAACAAAGAATTTACTCAGGAAATTAGATTAAGTTCTGCTAGATGTATATGACTATAAGTGCTGAGACTACAACTTCCCAACATCAATGATAAAGATTAACTAATTATAAAACTGAGTATGTGATTCAATTTCAGCAATTATTTATCACATACTCAGAGGAAAGCCAGCCCAGTGAAAAGCAACCTCCTGTGTAAAGTGAATTATAACAAAAAGTGCAAAACCTTTAACCATACCAAAACCTATTATCAGTCAGTTATAGCTAGGGTTGCCAACTCTTCCATTTTTGCCAGGAGACTCCCAGAATCGGCGAATAGTTTTCAAAAACTTCTGCTCCCCATACTGAGGTGTTTTCCTTCTGCTTTTACTCAACAAGACTGAACCCAGCAGTCTCACCTGAACAGTAACCCAAACATTGTAATGGAACCTCTCACCCATCGCCAGTTTTAAGGAGGGTGTCACATTGAGCCATTTCTTATGGAAATAAACTCAATAGTAATCACACTTCTTTTCTGTTTGAATCCAGGATCAATAACTAGAGAGATACCGAAGGGAAACCTCAAGTCCCACACCAAGTCACCTTACTTTCAAAGAGATCATTGTCAACATAAGTGCTCCCCACATTTTCAATCAGAATAAATAGATAACTTATTATTTACAGGAAATTATCTTGTTAAAAAAACTAATCTCAATATATTTAATACAAAAATTCATCGTAGATAAATAATTGTGACTATTTTCGTTTTTAACACTGAAAATAATAAACTTTACAGATATTATGCATGCTTATTTTCTTATATACCTTTATGTGGACAGTTCCCTGATTGTGAGTAATGTAAATTAAACCCATCTTTACACAAAGATATTTGGTAATACATTTGAAGTTTCTAGGAGTGCTATTTACATGATTCTGTTAAGAAAATCTTGTTAAGTCATCTAATATTATATTTATGGGTAGAGCTACTTCAAGTATGATCAAATTGCATATTTAGGCTGTTCATCAATGAGGAATAGATATTCAAAGGTTTATGTAATGATATTCAATTTGAAAGCTCCTGGAATTCTCTACTCTTGGGATGGAAAACTCCTGGAATCAACCTTTAAGGAGGTGGCAACCCTAGTTATAGCAGTACGAGAAAATCAATATCCAAATCTACATTCATTAAAAATGTTCCTTCATACTTAAAAGTAACGCAATGTATATTTTCCAGAAGCAACTGGATTTTGTACCCTTCCTTTTAAAATCTCAGTGCAAAGCAATATTCATGCAGCAGTTATTTAGAGTATTTCAAGATTGATAGCAAAAGGGTAGGAATGAAGATGTGCCTTAGGATATCACAAGATGAACAAAACCAAAGGTTTAGTTATACTTTTCTTTTTAATTTTGCTCTGATCAAAAGATACAGGTTAGGAGCTCTAGGGACCAGAAACAGAGTTTATAATCGAGCTAAACTGAAATAAACGAAACAGTAGTTTTTGATCCATTTATTAATGATCACTGAAAATGAACATTTCATGAAATACTTTTCAAACAGAGCAATAACTAAAATAGGCTTTTAAACAAAAAATAAATAAAGGATGAAGACAATTAAAATTGATAAAATATTACTCAAAAATAACATATTAAAACATAATTAAATTTATAGAAGAAAATTATGATTTACAAAAACTGTAAAAGAATTTGTTTCCATGTGAATCTTGATAAAGGAAATCTATATTCTTGCTGTCCAAGTTACATGGCAGCTTTTAATATGACAACTTGCATGGTAAAAAAATGGGTTGTGACATCTTAATTGGACTTTGTCAATTTATAAAAATCATGAGATTTAAAAGAATGGAAATCGTGAAAATTTTCCCTTCTCAGTTTTCTATTCAGTTCTTCTCAGATAATATAACATATTTTCTGGTAAATAACACGCATTTCAAAAATTTCTTCTGTGATAAATGCATTGATAACGCGCATTTCAAAATTGTTATTATATCGATGAGAATGTTTTTTCACTACTGTAATATTAATGATAATTACTCGTATTTTGAATGGAATTATTTGATTACGTTAATATTTACAATGTGTTGGTTGAAATAAAATTGCACTAGTACGTGAGTATATACTCAGTGACTTCCACGATATATGACGTGTGTTGTTTAGTCATTTGTTTCAGAGTTCAATATTCAAGATATTCAATGAAACGAGATTTTCCGTTGTATATCACTATTATTTTTATAATTTTTGTATAGATAACACGCAGGTTATCTACCAGAAAATACAGTATATCGATGAATAATTACTTTCTGTTTAAAAAAATTAACAACCTTCACAAATCTTACACAAAATATGAAGCAAAAAAGGATTGATTTCATCTCCACTACTCCAAAATGAAGAAAGAGGTATAAAATATTTGTATGCATTAATAAAAGAATAATTGGCTAATGGCAATTAGAAAGGTAGCACAACTGGTTATGTATAAAGATTTCAGAGTAAAATTAATAAGTTTTCTAACTTCTATAATGTTTTCCCACAAAGTCATGTTTTAAACACCAATTCTATGAATGGCTAAATAGGATACAAATTCTGAACAGCATTATCAATTAGATATTTCAGCGGTCTATACAAATAAGTAAGAAGAAAGGAAGGAATCAATGTAGAAAGTACAATAACATTAGTAAATCTACGTGGTTAGCTAAGGTTAGCAAAATCAGATCTTCAAAGAGCCATATGGGTAACATGCTTCACAGATGGCTCTGGGTTCAATTAAGAATTATAACAACTACTAATGAAATCTGGTTCAGACATTGAGGAATGTAAATAATAGTAGAGGCTAAGTCAAAGAGAGCTTAGAAAAGGAAAGAAAATAAATAGGATCAAGGAATGCATTATCTAATTATTCCAGAAATGCTAGGCAACATGGAGGAGAAGAAAGAAATTTCCACAAAAATAAGAGCTAAGTCCGTCAAGTGGGAGATAAGTTTTCTGCATTCAAAATTCCATGAAAAAAATATAGTGACAAATATATTCTTCATACTATAATACTACCACTACTATATTCTAATACTACTCCTTACAATAAAACTATAGAAAATCAATCCTATTTCTTGCACCCATAGTATACAATAGTAGAGACCTTTCTCCTTTGTATAGTTCATAAAATATACTCTATCTAGCATTACAGAATTACATATTCATAGCATGAAATTTAATAAAACATTTCTTCCCTCCTTCAAGCAACAAAAAAACAACTACTTTCTTAGAGAGGGAATCTATACTTGTTGATACATATAAACAGTAAACTCTCGATTATCCATGCAAATGGAAATGGAATCAAAAATCTGGAAAATGTGACCATATAATTAGAGTATTTACTCACATATAATACACATTTTTCACAAAAAATTTACAAAAAGGCAAGATCTGCCTTACATGAGGATATAGATTTTCCATGGCAATTATATGATAAACCAATAATATGGTTTAAAAACCACGCTGTCTTATTTGTGGGTATATACATAACCCTTTCACTGCCAGACCACATTTTGGTTTGTATTCTTGTTGCTTGGGTACACCCTACAAGTATTCAAATGTGTAGTATTCCTCAGGGATGCTAGGTTTAAATGATTTTACTGTGAACTCACTAAATGCTGAATTTTATACTGCATTTACCCATAAGCCACTCATGTGTGTATGGCATTCAATGTGTTAATGGATTGGACAATTCAATTCTTACAATCAAAAATAAGAAAAAGCAAGTGACTGCCTATTATGAAGTCACAAACGTTTTACGTTGCATAAATAGTAAAATATTTGCATTAATTTATTTTTAGGTAAATGTTTAAATTAACAAGTGAGAAAACATTCTTATCTGTGAGCTTCGGAAATAGGAAGTAAGTTTTCACTCAATATGTGAAAGCATTACTTTGTGAAAGGCCATTATATTGTGAAAGCATTACTTTGTGGAAGGACACAGAGAATTTCTAGCCCAAATTCCTCCAGTGTGAATGAAAAAGTTGCTGCTTAGACCTTCTAGAGGAATTGGAAATCATGTGCTTTTGCAAGAATGGAATTTTAATGAATGAACACATTTTTTCCCAACTCCTTATCCATTCTTTCCCTTCCCTACAAACTCTTTACACCCAGACCAAAAAACAACAGCGGCTGATGAAGCTAGCTTGCTAGCAAAACATGTTGCATCAATAAAATCTATGAGAGAAAGTTTTCACTATTTACTTGATTTCTTCATATTTTCTTTAATTGCAGTTTTTATTTTTCTGCTATGACATACAGCAATCAAAACTGTGTCCTCCCTCATTATCCAGCAAAGTTTCAATGCAGAGCTGAACTACTGCTATACAGCCCTTCATCTCTATAATATTACTTTAAGATCTCTTTGACTGACAAAACCCCTATTTTAAGTTACCGAGAGCTTCAACAGTTCACTTTTTATCTCAATTATATTATGAATTGAATATCATCTTCTTTAGCTGGAGAGTTTAGACAGTTTAATTTGCTGCAATAAATATTGAAAGCATAGTTTTATATTTTTTTATAATTAAGTCTTTTAAAAACACAGCACTAGTGACAAGTGTATCACAGAATGTATAGTCAGACTGCCTAATACTTGCCATGAATGGAAAGCACCCACGTACTGTACAGTAGCCTAATCATCTTAACAAATGATATAGCAAGGTGAAAACAACTACCTGGCAGATTGAAAAAGGAATGCAATTTCTAAATGGCTAGTCATTTCGTACCTCTAATGCAATATGAATGCTTATTGATATATTTTTACAGATTTATCATTACCTAGTTATCCACCTTTTTCTGCATGATAAAACTGAAATTATTTATATTGCATACTTATATATTTGCTCGTCTCAGATAAAGTACAATTGTTGGAACTAATGGATCCAGGAAAAAGCCATTAAAGAATGGGCAATACTGAAATCTTTAAGTTAACTATCATTAGCGACTTTAGAAATAATACAAATTTGAATCCTTTAAATTTTGTCCCGTAACAGCTCCGTGTTGCCAGATGATGAGGTGACCACCTCGAAACTGGTCACGTTGTGTTTTCCTTTATTGTGGACTAATAAAAACATTTATTTATCTTTACAGTTAGAACAATATGATTAAAACATTTGGTTTTACAGAGGAGACAGTAGCATGGATATCTGGAAACTAGATACACTGGATAACTGGTAAATGGATAATCGAGAATGAACTGTATTTCTAAGAGGGAGTTTGAAAATGCATGCCTTTTTCATACTCACCAGAGCAAAACCAAAGCAGATCTCTTCTAATGAATACAGCAAGATGAAGAGTTCCGAATGATGCAGAATGAAGAAGTACATGAGAGGGACCAAGAGTTTCTTGAAGACTAACTTCCCATTCAAATCTCTCAGGATAACTTTCTTGGGTACCAACAGCAACTAGATCTGGTACATGCTCCAAAGCTTCAGGTAGCAGGAAATCATTCATTTCCTTAGGAGGAGCCTTGAAATTGATAATTATTAATTATGAAAACAAAGGAATATATACACAGACCATATTAAAACCTAGAAACATAAAATAAAATTTAACTATAGGTACTAAATTTAAAAATCCAACTGCCAATAAAACCAAAACAAGGTACAAAGTATTATAGTAGTGAAAATTGACCATGATAAAAAAAAGCATTTGAGAAAAATGTCATGATAGAGATGTTAGCATGCAAAGAAAGCTAATACAAATATAGGACATAAAAAGATTAAAAATAGGCTGCAAATATCCCTTACGTAATAGCATACACCCTCAAATTATATAAAATTGCATCTTTGAGTATTTAGACACCTGTATTTTGAAGCCTTATAAACTATTCTCACATTTTATCAAAACTAACACATGAATACTAAGTTAAAAGGTTGCGTACTTTCTTTGATTTTGTGTTATCTATTGCAGAAAAAACATATTTCCAAAAATCCAAACTATACCTCAAAAGTAAAAAAAAATTTTAAACGTACGCTTTTTATTGTTAATTTTTTGCAAATGGTGTCAAAAACTGACACAAAAACCTATTATCTACAAAAATGCTTAAAGCATATGTAGATGGAAGCCTTTAAAGTTTCACATCAATCATTTTATAAGTATACACCATAAGGAACCTAAATGACTCTGCTTATGGAGTTGTTAAGGCATCTTTGCTAAAAATAATAAAGGATTGATTTCCAGATTACACAAATCAAAGCAATATTATCAATTTTTACTACACTCTGAATACAACATTTATTTATACCTGTCCATTCATGTTCCATGTCCCAACAAATATAGTAACTTCTCGGCAAGGTAGAACTTTTTCGAGCTCTAAAGGACCCATTAAAGACATTGCAGCTATTCGACCATGCAAGTAGTTCCTGAAATATGAAAATTTCGAATAAAATTCCATTTTATACTAAAAAGAAGAAAATTTGATTGCGCTTTTCCCTCGCGTTAAACAGATTTAATGCAATAAACTAACCTTTCTCTTGCTTTATTAGTTGGAATGAGATTAAAAACTTTGGCAGCCAGAAGTGCTTGCTTGGCTAGACTATCCATTGATGGGTTCATATCGGAAACTTCAGACCTCACCACAATAGATCTATCTTTTCCTTTTACCGAAGTTTTATCTGTATCGACCTCTATTTTCTTGTTTCCTTCGTCTTGCAGATCTACAGAACTGGCAAGTTGATTTTCATCACAAAGGCAATGCTTCCCACTGCAATCTTTATGATCACATTGAGGTTTATTTTTATCAGGTGTAGAGAGCTTGAAAGAGGTGAGAGAAGCCGAAGATGATGTACGAGAGCTTTTCTCAGAGCTGCATTTTGCAGCTGATACATAATCTCTTACATTATGATCACTTTTACTGCGCATAGCCTTTGAATGAATCAATTTGCTCTGATCTAAGTCACTGACGCTGGATGATGAAGGCATTCCTATTTTACGACATGATTGTAATGCTCCAGCAATCCCATTTTTTGGATTTCCGCGCCTAAAGACTTTAGTAACTTTGTCTTCAGCCCGAATTTTGGCTCCTGAATAAAGTTCTGATTTTGTAGACCCACCTGCGGGACCATCTTTTGACGAGCTGCAGTTATCTTTAAAGAAACTGTCAATAAAAGATAAATTAGCACTGGAATTGGTAAAAAATCCATGTTTAATGGAAAAATCTTGAGATGGAATTGGAGGACCAGAGTTTCTACGGCATTTTTTCCCTTGAATATTCTTTGTCTTCAATATAAGGTAATTTTCTGAGGGTTCTTCAAAGCTTTTTCTCTGAAGTGGTGGGGAATTGTTTATTGGAGGAGGCACTGATCTTGATCTGCTTTTATGACGTAATAACTTCGAAAGAAGCTTTCGAGTAGAATTAGTCCTGTTGGGACATAATTTATCTGAACTAGAAGAGATATTGCTTTCGTCCATTATCCTGAAAGACAAATTTGGGAAATCATTAAAAGATATGAGAGAAAACGAAAATTAAAAATATTGACATACTCACCTATTTATTGATTTAAAGAAAATTACGTTAAAAGCATGATTTCAGGAAGTAGTTGGTGCAAAGTCGGAAAACGTACATCATTTTTGGGTTCGTACGACTGCCACTTCTCTATAACCTGAACGGGAAAATTATCATAAATGACAAAATACAACGAAGCTGCCTTTAAACACGATATATCGACTATCGTCTATATTCGATAATCAAGTTAGCTGATCAATCGTCTGCGATATTGTTCGATATGTCATTTCGATTGTAAATTTTCCGATATCGCTCTAAATTCTTCAGTTTACGGCGAGGTTGTGAAAGTGTAGTGGTAGAGATATGGCAAATTTAAGGCAAACCCCTTTAACTTGTAGCGGTCATACTCGTCCTGTAGTGCAGCTTGCATTCAGCGATATAACGGAGAGTGGATATTTTTTAATATCAGCGTGCAAAGGTAATCTTGTTTTCTTTTTTTCAAGTCATGCAGTAAGTGGCCTTTAGCCTACTTTCGTACGATTCATTAGGTCAGCCTGCTGGCATGTATTAAGTCCTAACCTGGAAGTTGCTTCAACGATATATGGTGGCTAAATGTGTATTTTAAATCATTGGGATGACAAATTTTCCGATATAATTCATGTAAAATGATGCCCAATCCACAAATTAATCTCTACCTGTAAATTTATTGATCGATCATAAAAATTTACTTTCTCTGTCGAGTAATCAGACGCTAACTACATATTCCTGTTGTAGATGGTAAGCCGATGCTTAGACAGGGAGATACAGGAGATTGGATTGGAACTTTTGAGGGACATAAGGGAGCAGTTTGGGGGGTCGCTTTAAATTCTCAAGCTACCAGAGCTGCCACAGGCGCAGCAGACTTCAATGCCAAGGTAAGGATGATAATACGTCGTCCGGAATGCATATTATTCTTGTTCTACGGCCGTGCATTCCTCGGATTGGACCATGGATGTGAGAAATCGGAAGCCGAGTTTTGGGCTTGCTGGTGTGGAAATGGAAATTCGGAACGTATTTTTCCATGAGCATTAACCCCCGAAAGAGTAATCGTATGAGTTACCCGGGCATCATAATTTGCATTATATTCACCTTATCGTTCTGAGTGCAGTTAAAATTCGTTTATAACAATTTAATATGTTTGGGGTGTATCCTTGCACACACTTAATTGTTACTCATTAACACGTCATTCATTCAGCGTTCAATATTCATTAGACTAACAGGTATATAATAGAAAAATACTGCCGTATTTTTATTACTTAACGTGAGTTGATGGTAATCTTACGATTCGTGGAGATTCGTTTTATTCTTCCGAATGTACAAGCTATATACTTACTCATGCAAAAATATTATAAGACTATGTAATGCTCATATAACTCACCGTATGATTCGCTTAGGAGTATCTACCATAAAACAAATGTCTTACTTCGACAATGTTTTTGCATAATTTCTATTTTACCAATTCATTTCTTTGACATTTGGAGATTTAGTAATCTAATATGGTCTCCCCCATCACAACACTGATTAAGGTCAATTTTTGTAACTTGTAAAGCTTCCTCATCTCATGCCAATACCACATGATTTGAATATCCTACAAATCTTAGAGGTTTCCTAGATAATAGGGGAACTGTTACATTTCAGTATTTATTGCTGCTATTAGCCTTTTTTCTTATTGCTAAGCGTGCAAGCTTCAAATTTACCCAGCGGGAGAATGATGCAGTGAATGTCTCTTTTTAGGAACTTGTAAAGCTTCTCTCTAGGAGGAAAACCTTTTCATCGGTTTTCGGGTTCATCAAGAGTATTTTTACTCATTAATGGAGTGTTGTTTCAAATTTATATCTTATATGAAGGATTCTCTGTCAATCTATACCTACTTGGACTGCTATTTATTGTTAATTAGGCACTATTGTGTTTATGACAGCTGTTCATTGTTTGTTAACACACTTACCTGACAACTTGTTTTATTCCTAACTATGTTCATCTGGGAAAGAAACTGTCTGTGCTCATATAAGGGGTATTTTGGGAACAAAAACATGTGAAAGGAGTCATATATTTGGAAGTACACGGAATCATTTAATATGAAATATTGTCTGGCCTGGTATTTTAGGGTTAGCATTTCATTTGGAATAGTTTTTATCATCTTAATTCAATGTAGGAAGTTATATTTCTAGAATTTTTACTGAATTAAAATGATTGTCTTTCATATAATAGTTTCATGAAAGAAATGATGTTAGATTGCAAAGTATCTTAGGTGTTTTATCAATGATGAATTTATAATGCTGTAATATCTGAGGGGTGCTCTTCTCTTATAAGAAAGCTACAATAAATGCACATCAAATAGTCTTTTTGTCAAAAACGAATCAGATATATTTTAAGTATTTTTAATTGTTCATTTTATGTTAATCTTGGGAAATTGTGTTAGTTTTTTCCTGATTAAGGAAAGAAGTAAACACTTTATTGTTGATTATTCCATGAAGTTATTAATTTTATTACAGTTGTGGGATGCAGTAAGTGGTGAAGAAGTTCATTCATTCCAGCATAACCACATAGTAAAAAGTGTCAACTTTTCCAAGGACAGTTCATTATTTGTTACTGGCAGTAATGAAAAATTGATTAGAATCTTTGATCTAAATAAACCTGAAGCAGGTATGTAAACTTGGTGGAGAAAAACAAAGCAGATCTCTGTATGTAAGTTAGCAAAGATAGAGTTGCTGTCAGAGCTAGAGATACTTTGTATTTACATTCTCTAATATTCAGTTTTCTTTTATTTTTGATCAATTTCCAGTTTCCATCTGTGTTATGTATAATATGTATTATGTATATAAGTTTTAGAATTATGTATTCCTCGATACATTGAGAAATTTTTGCATACCCAGACAGACTGGTTTTGAGACATCAGTAGTTGTAGATGGTGTAGATACTTACCCCAACCTGTATTTAAATAGTTGATTTTGCTTTACTTTGTTCGACAAATGTCATTGATTTGTCTAAGCCTAGAATAGGCCTCTTTCAGATACTTAAAACCTAATTTTTTGTTTCTTGTACTCTTTTGCTTTTCCTGGCTATAAAATAGAACTTTTATTCCTTTGTAAACTCCAACATATTTTTACATTAAGAATTTACATAAGTGTATTTTAATGTTCCAGATAATGAGTCAAGTAATTCAAAGAAGTTAAAATTTTGTTTAGAAATGATTTTCCAGTTGTCTAGGTTTCTTTAATGACCAATGCTAAATTTTCTATCAACATCTATTTTTTTTCATTCTTGAAGTTACCTTAATTTTCTCCCTTTTCCTGAAATAACGTCATCATGTGCATCGTTTTGAAGCCTGATATTCGTGTACTTTTGAAGGTTACTCTCAAAGAAGCCTGTCATATGCTGCCAAGTGATAAATAATGCATGGTAGTTAAGCCTCAGGAAAAGGGTTAATTGTTCATTTTATTCCTTATGATCATGGTATTGATAAGACATGATAGCATTTCATAAAGTTAGAGCTGAGCATCTTGAATTATTGTGATGATATTAAGTGAACTTTTGCTTCTGATGCAACCACGGTCTTATCAAGTGAGAATTATTGTTGGAAATGACATCCCTATTGTAGTTGCATTTTGTACCCCATATCCCAATGGTCCAGTTATATTTTATTGTTTTTGGAAATGTATTTATTGCAATGGCTCTCTTTTATTTAGCACCTGCCAAGTTATCTGGTCATACTGCTGGAGTTAGGCATGTGTATTTCTTCCGTTCTGGAACTCATCTTGTATCCTGTGGTGATGACAGAACCTTGCGAGTTTGGGACAGGGCATCTGGACAGGTATTGTTGTGCAATAATTTTGACCATTTGCAATGCCATTGTAGATTTCTTTGGAATAAAGATCAGGATGTTTAAACAAGCTATTAATTTTTGTGAAGTAATCAACACAAGTTAATTTTTTCTTAATGTTTTTGAAATTGTGACATTATTCTGCTTATATCTGGGTTTTAGAATATTCATAATATTCGTTTATTAATTTCTATATTATATTTATCTCATAACGTGTAATGTTTTTAGGCTGACCCCTTTTTGCATTTAACACCCTCTTTGATAAGCATTTAAAATTTTGTGCAATGAAAATCACACAATATTTTTATACATTATTATTGCTGCCCTTACTTCAATACATTATTGGTTGCTTTTTTTCACATGATGGCCTAACTACTGCACATCCTGACCATGAAAGCTTCTCCCTGTTCTTTGTTTATACATGTAGGATTTATTTTATAATAGGTTTATCCTTTTTGAAAGGTTACTGTTTTCCATCTGAAGTGTATTATTCATCAGGCCGTTTTAAACCCAAACTGGTTGTGGTGAAGTAAAAACCTGGTGGAAGCTACGAAGGATTTCTTGGTTTTATTTAAAACCAACATGGAAACTCCGAAATTCTTTGGACTGAACATTGACTATAATCTTACATAGAGCCATCATGCATGGCAAACGTGTTCAAAATTGAATGCCATCTTTTATCTTAGTGTTACAACATACAGTAAATTAGGGAGTTTTGTTGATATTACACCATAATATCTTTTGCTCTAGAGTTGCATATGGCATTGTTTTGTAGGGTTCCTCTCATGTAATTGATATTTTAAAAATTCAAAATAAAGATTGTCAGGTTAATGTGTGGTCAACATTTTAGAGCTCTCTAGTGTCCTTTTTAAAGATTAGGTACATTAATAGTGCCATGCATATATACATATATTGCAGTGTTCTTTATGTGAAAGAAACATTTTGATGACTTCTCAAAGAAATGTAATATTCATTCTTATGATACCAGGAAAAGTTATGATTTACATGTTGTAAGTAGCAATTTCTCAGTAACTTTAAAGGGATCTCAAACAATAATTGAATCACTTACCTTGTGCCCTTAAAAATCAAGAGAATTTTGTGGTTTTTAAAAATCTTGTTTTTAAATTTTTGATCTCTCTATGTTTTTATGGTATTAGTGAATCTTGAAGCCCTGATAAGGATAGTTTTGTAAAATATGTTTGTAACAGCTGTTTTCTTGCAATTTATGATACTTTATGACATGCCCCATGAAAAAACTCTATAGTGTGGATGGTAGTGAGTTATTTTTTAAAATCATTGGGGGACACTACCATCGACACAATCAGAGCCACACCATCCTATGGGTGCAAGGGGTGCGTGACACCCAGGTGGCAGCATCTAAAGGGTTACGAAAGGAGTGTAGCCAACCATTGTTATTATTACTACAACATTTTCCAGTACTAAGAATAAATCCTCTAAAAGTTCTGAAATACGTATTTACTGGGGATTTGATCAGGTTAGAATTGGGTTGATTTGAGTCTTTTCTAATTTGCAAATAATAATAATCTTTATAATTTGCTTTGTGTGTTTTATTGATAGAGACTGTTTCTGCTAAGATAATGATACTCAAAAGTAATGTGAACTATGAACTAATAATGCCCATTCACTACTTCAGGACACAGAAGCTGCATAACTAATTCTTACTGATGTTTTGTTACCAATTTAAGCTGAGAAACAAAGTCAGAAAACACTGGTTTTTCAAAGTATTACAAAATAATTACTCTGTAAATCAGAAAATGTATAATTTTGGTATTTAATTTTAAGGGGCAGCAAATTATGTTCGCACCTGGGCAGCATGTATGCTGGGCATGGCTCTGCACACAATGGCAGTCAATATTGGTTACTCCACAGGACTAATAAATAAACTATTAGAATGCAAAAAGAGGAAAATCGATCTAATACATATCTTTTCTCCATTTCCCATTAACACTCACAATCAGAAATCTCCGTTTATTAAAGTTAATTTCATAGGAAATGCCACCTACAGAATTTGCAATGTTTTCCTGAAGTTAGATTTCTGCATAGCCTTCTGAAATAACAGAAATTTAAAATATCTATTATGCATTGGGAAGGACATAATAGTCCCTTTACTTAAATGGGGGTATACAGGATCCATTGTGATGAGTGCGACAGGATTTATATGGGACAAAAGTTGTAGGAATATTCAAGTAAGTTGCAAGGAACATCATAGAGCTCTGCTTAACCTCAAGATCCACTTTGCTCATCATCTCCTTGAAAACATTCATTCTTCCAATTTCACTCCTGCTATCCTTCATTCTTCCATGAAAGGCTTCAATGTAGACACTGTAGAGAAATTTGATATCCTTCATCACCTCCATCATTCACATTTGCTAGTAAATGAACATCTTTTTATAGATAATCCTTCAAACCTCTAAACTTGCCTTTTTTCCTCAATACTGGCTCCACCACCGGTCAACTTTTCTGCTGGACCTCCCTTACCCTCCAGTGACTCCCAAGACCCTTCCTCCCCCCTCTCCACAATTTGTTGTCCCACATATCCCTGTTTCACCTCTTCTTTTGAATTCCTAAGCCTGACGATTAACTGAAAGTTGGAAACTGTTGGTAGCAAAGCCAAATATATTTGTGGAAAAGTAAAAGTTACATTTATTATTTCATTCTAAATAAATAATTAACATTTTATTCTGGTGAGATTGAGACTTAGAATGAAGCCTCCTCTCCCATGTAACCAGTATTAGTGGGAATGGTGTAAAGAATTCAGTCACATTGAAAATTAAGTAATCTACATCTACATAAGTACCCTGCAAGCCACCTTCCGGCGTGTGGCAGGGGGTGTAAACACCAAGAGTAGAATTACTTCTTTAATTTATTACTATCGTGTATCGTTCGCGGAAAAAAAGTCTCTAAAACGACTTGTCCTCGCGTCTATTTCTCTTATTTTACGCTCACTGTCGGATCTGGCAAAGTAGCAGGGGGGTCGCATAATATCAATTACGTCATCCGTAATGTCATGTAACGTCAACCGTAATCTGAAATTATGGGGCATATCGCTCAGAAATCTCAAACATTGTTATTTTATATCCAGGGCATTGCTTTACTTAACAAAATACCGGCATTTTGTATTGGTAAAAGAGAACTGTTTTATATATGCTTCTCTGCTCTAAATTTTTCTTTGGAAGCAGTGTTTATGTTATGATCTAAATTTTCCCCCTTGACATAGGGTGCAAGTAAAACAATAGTGACAGATTTTGAATGTAGACCACTTTAAATGTGACATATTTTATCAAAAATCTACGACAAATGGTGAGTGTTTTAAACATTAGCCTTCAATTACTTGAGAACTACTTGTAAATTATAAAAATAATCACATCGTGGTGTTTTATTAAATCAGAATCTCTGAAAGGGAATACAATGCTGGTAGCATTTATAAAGCAATGCACACTATTACCAGTCTAATAGTAGTAGTATTGTTAAAAGTGCTTCGACAGCATAGGTTATTTCGCATGTAGGCCCCCACCGGAAATCGAACCTGGGACCGCATTCATCGAAGTTGAACGCGTTGCCCACTTGGCTATCTGGGAGCCCTACCAGTCTTATAGCTTGCCTAAAGGCTAGATGATCATGTCCTGAATGTGTTAGGTTTCTTTATAAGAAAGTATACTTCTAACAAAAACTTTTTATGAAATTCATAAAATGTTTTGTGGTTTAATTAACAATTTTCAGTGTAACTATAGTTTTTGTTATAGGAATGAAATATTTATTACAGATAATTTTCATCTCTATAATGCCTTAATCTATATTTTTAACTATTTATAACTGATGAATCATTGTCATTATTTTAGATATCAGTAAATTTCACAGTTTATTGTGATCAGTTAACCTTTAGAAGTTGATTTATGAAAATTTAGTTATTTACCCCTTTCGATTGATAGATAAGTATCCTTGATATTGGATATCACAGACAAAAATTGTATTTAATAGGTTTGAGAATATAGTGAAGTTTGATTCCTACCCCTGTCAGATTTTTTTCATGTCCATTCTTCCTAGGAAACTAAATTTTCTCTACAAATTAAAAAAAGTGACAAAGTATCAACATTAAACAGTGATGAAAAAACTTAGTTATTTCTGTGTAAGAATGTAATATTCATGTAACAATTGTTCTGTGTTTATTTAGGAGGTTCAACGGCAGGATTTCAATGCAATTCCTAATAGCTTGGAAGTTTCCCAAGATGAAAGTACTTTGACAATTGCTCATGGAAATGTTGTAAGCTTTTGGAAATCAGAAACGTAAGTTTCCTTTTCTTTTGGATACTTTAGTAATCAGTCATTATTTCTGATAATTTATGAACTTATCCATTATTTCACAGTTTAGAGAAGATAAGGGAGTTTACAGTGCCAACTCAAGTTAACTCAGCCTCGTTACATCCTGACAAGTCCATATTTGTTTGTGGTGGAGAAGATCTCAAGATGTATAAGTTTGATTACAGTACTGGAGCTGAAATAGGTATGGATTCTTCATTCTGTTACTTGTCTATATGATCCTGTATGTGTGTTTTATAAAATATTTGGATGCATTTATTGTTTCAAGAGAAAGATGTGCATTGTTGCTCCTAGTTTGCTTTGTATTAATGCAATATTACTACTGGTCGACTTTGCATTACTATTAAAAATTATTTAAATTGAAATTATTTCTATTTACTGAAATTGAAAGGATAACAAGCATCTGGAGAAATAAATTAATTATCATTTCTCTAATTAAAGATGTATGAAGTTGGGGTATATCTGCTCAAGCCAGTCTTTCTCATTTTGATTTCTAATTATCTTTATTGTTGATTAGAATATATATTGTTAATTATGACAAAGTATTTGGGAGACTGTAGATTGAATATCCTTGTCAGTAGTTTTACTGTTTTTATTACGTTCATTTTTATTTTTAAAATCTTCTGTAGTTTCTATGAGAGAATGTACCTATAATAACCAGCTAGCTCAGGTTCAATATCAATTTAGCAAAATTAATTCTTCAGTTGATCATATAAGCTGCAAAGCCTCTGAGAACGGCCAAATATTAATTTTTCCACTTATCTGTTACAAGGTGAAGTGAGAAGCTTGGTTGAAAGTGGATTAACAGTGAAAAAACAGGTGATTTGGATGATCTGGACAGGCATGTTTCTATCACCAATTACTTAAGGAGACTTTATTTTGTGTCACTAGTATTTCGTAATTTGATTTGAGATCTCAACTTAAATTCAAATCTAGAAATGAAAGAAAATAATCAGGAATCACACTTTGATACACTTACAAGGCTAAATAGTTAGTCAATCACAGTTGTTACGGAAACTTTTATTGCTAATTGCGGCATGTATTGTATTAATTCTTTTTATTATAATCTGTTTAGAATCATTCAAGGGACACTTTGGGCCCATTCACTGTGTTCGCTTTTCACCTGATGGAGAACTTTATGCATCTGGCTCTGAAGATGGAACTCTGCGTTTATGGCAAACTACTGTTGGTCGAACTTACGGCCTTTGGAAGTGCATAGAAGGTGGTACTACGGTCAACCCAACTGGGCCACCAAACAATCAGTCTGTGAGTGGAACAACCAATGATGCAGATGTCAACTCTCCTCCTCCATCATCACCTCCCTCAAGCCACACAACACCCAAGACAGGAGTTCAAGCTACGAGTTAGTGTATCTGTTTGTCGTCTCATGTCATGTTAAAGCTCCAGCTGTTAGCTTGTATAAGTGACTGAAGATTATGCTAAAATGTTTACCATTTGGAGTGAGAGAATGTTGAAATCAAGGAAGTTTAAAAATAAACGAAGGAAGTTGATGACCATTTCATTGCCTGGGCTTTTTGAAATGGATTGATGTGAAAATGTGAGCAGGAATGATGAAAAATACAGACTTACTAATTGATCAGTTTGTTGGAGTATCAAGTTATCATTAGGGAGTGAAAAAAAGACTGTTCTGAGCACTTCTTATGCTAAATTTGTGATCGATCTGAGTGGTGACAAACAAGTGGACTGTTTGATTGCAGAGATTAGCGCCACCTGGGTTTGGTATCTGTGCTTTATCTTTTATCATCATGTTTTAAAGAAAAAAAAAGACTTTCATTTCTTCAATTTAAGATTTGGCTGTTATATGTACAGAGTAATGAGTTCCTGCCAAGGAATTGTGTCATGCCTATGCCTGTGCCATCAGTATCTGTGCTAATGTAGCACACCAATATTAGTTTTTCTGCCTGCATTTTTGAAGCTTTTTGGAATAAAGTATGACATTTTTGTGGTGGATTTAGGATCTTTAATTTTTCATTAATAATTAGGGTTAGAGGAATATTTTTTACTTTGGAAGCATTTTAATGGCAGGGCATTATACTTTTCCATATTATCCAGGTGCGTTTATTTTATATATTTATGGAGAAATAAATGTTGGGAATAAAATAAACATTGTGAAAAGTGTACATTACTTTATTTATAAGATTTTCAAGATCATCAGCCTTTTAGCGTAAATCTGGAAAATTCTTAAGTTTTCTTCCTCATTCAAGAAACTCCTTCATTCACAAATTCTCCTGGTAATAATTCCTGCAGGTTAAGAAACCCTAAAAGTATAGATCCACTGCCACAGCATTCTGCCCCTATTTCTTCTATGGTAACTTCAGCATGACTTAAAACATAATGCCTGTGAATAAATAAGAATGTACAAATAAGTGAAATAAAAGGATAAATTTTTGTCATCACTGGGTAATTTTCATTTGGGTAAATTTGAAAGATAAGCCTATTCTGATTGTATCTATAAGACACTTATTTCAGATCAATTTTATCTCATGTCATGCAAATCATGAAAGAAACGATTCCTGTCTGCAATCATCATTGCTTTCATTATAAACTTTGAATCATACTTTAAGAACAAAGGGGGAAAACCTGTGTACCCAATTGACTCAACATTCTAATGAATTTGATAACTATTATTATGGTTAATTAGTAAGGGAAATATTTACATTTAGAGAAAGTAAATTGAAGAATGTACCATTCATTTACTTTGAGAAAATGATCCATTTTCTGTCATTCATTCCTCAAACTAACCTCACTTCCCATTCTGCAGTTGATGCACTCAGATCAAACCAATGTACATCATCTGTCAACACATACTGACTTTTCAGTTTTTTTACAGCTCTCTCATCAAGTGGTGGTATGACATGTACATCATGAAGAGATGTCTGGGCTAGACTTCCTTGCAGCAAAATCAAGCTGTTTGAAAAGAAGATAGTATAAGCATTCTGAAAGAGACACTTTGTAATCTTATATTCATGGACCTTACAAACCTGCTTCCTCCTTCAGAAGTTTTTGTCTTAAGAAGAATATTCAAAGATGATTCAGATTTCCCGACAGCTTTAGTAACAACAGATACCAGTAAAGGCAACTTACATGTGAAGCAGCACACTAATATTCTGAAAACAACACTTTATTTAGTTTTTCACACATTACAATTGTCATTTTTCTGTTCTAGATATTTTAATTCTGTATCAGAGAGTATTACATTAGCAATGCTCAGGGATTACTGATGCAAGACATGGAGTTATTCCTTGATTTATTAAGTTTACCTGCACTGAATTTAAATGAGTACACTAAGTATAAATTATTAAAATGAAGCAATTTTGGCAAGCCAAAAAGTCATACTATAACAACAATTAAAAAGTAAAGTTCAACATAATAATACCAGATATAGACATAACATTCATTACACTGCACCTTTGTATGAAAGTTTTCAACCCCATCAATTCTGCATCACACTGCTTTTGATTATAAATAATTAAACAACTTCCTCCACAAAATGCATCGTCCATATACATCTCCATGCAACCGTGGTTGTCTTTTTCATATTTTACTACCTGGTTTTCAGAGGGAAGAACAGCTAAATGAAAACATGATCCTGAACTGGGTTGGTGCTGCTGTAAGCTTAAGTTGTACCAGGGAGTAGAGGAAACTTCCTAAAAATATAACCTAAATTAGAATGGGGTAGAAAGGGAACATAAATGGAAGCATATTACTAATTATTTTCGTAAAGATAAGAAAGAACATCGACCTTTCCAAACTGGTACTTCTTCAATCCATTTCCCTGACAAAATGAGGTCTTGAATGGCAATTCACTGGGACCATGAAGATAGAGATAGGGCAAGACTCTATTCCAGAAGCAATATTCAAGAGGCAAGAAATTTTTGGCTCCAAATTTTTCATACACCCATCCATGGGCAAAAATTGCAGCAGATAGATCGTGCTTTCTAGCGACTTCCAAAGCCTATGAATTGTGTAGAGAGAGGAAGTAATGAATAATGAAAGAAGCCTTAGTCAAATTAGCATTAATTTTATACTGAACCTCTATTTTATAATTTTGCCATAATTCCATTTGTAAGGTAGAAGTTATTCCACTTCAAAATAGATTTTTCTCACAAAGAGTTACTAACCTTGTACGTATTGAAGCCACCACCTCCATAGCAACCTCTTCCAAATACATCAACTCCTACAAAAACATCATGGTAACGGTCTCCTGCATTTGTTTTACTTCTAGTCAAACCCTCCTCATCCCAGTTATAATTCAGAAATATTCCATCGCAGCAATCAAAAAATTCCCTTAAATAGAAGATGAATATTACTGACCAAACTTTGTGCAATAATTTTAACATGTGCAAAAATATAGGCTTAATTATAAAAGAATGGCATTTACAAGCTAAAATAAATAGACATGATTATGAGAAAGTTTTTAAATGTTACACAACTTCCTAACAGAATAAATTAAATCCTCACATGGCAGTTTTCTCAAATAAAACTGAAAAAGTCAAATTTTAAAAACAACTTACTGATTTTTTGAATTTAGTTCATTTTGCCAAATAAGTTGTCCTCCAGGTAAAGTAACACTGTCATACCATATCACTAATGAATTGGGTAATGCTTCATGCATGCTCTTTGTTAGTCTATCAACAAGAGTTACTAATTTCCTTATGTTTCCCACAGTTTCATCAACCTTTATAGAAAAATAATGCATAATGAAAATAGCATTTATTAATATGTTTTAATATCTATAGAAAGCACAGGGGTATGCTGAACAAAACATCATAGTGAAAATGAGGAAGACAATAAGGAATATAGATTTCAAGAAGGATTTTTATTTCCTGCTGGGAATTATAACAAGAAATATGAAAACTAACAAATTTATAAAAAACCATTATTTTATACAAGGTAGAATCATAGAAAATTTGAAAATAAAATGTTAAAGCAAACACCGTTTACTTCCCTTATCTCAAATTTTTGAGTAAATGATATTAATTTATGAAGATGCAGAAGAAATGACAATGCTCTAATAGAGAAAATACTAGCAAAGCTTATGTCATCAATAGTCTTGATGTAGTAAAACCAAAGCATATAAATATTCAAAATAAAGACCAATTATAAAAAGTAGGTTAAAAAATATCATCAAATTATAAAATAATACATGGAGAAACTGAGCTAAGCTGCCTTGTTTAAATTTAGGTTTAAAAACAGAAATATGAAAGGGATGTGATTGTTATGTCCCAAGTGTATGGACCTGAAAAACTTCGCTCACATTTACAAGTGATCAGCTGGATTGCATGGACTGAAAGCCTTTGAGAACCCCGTTAGCATGTGACCTTTGACATTTAACAACCTCCCTCTTGTGAATTGTAGGAAAAAGGAAATTCTTCTGGCACTCTCTTCTAAGTACTTGTCCCAGAAACGACTGTCTCATTATGGACTGGAATGTTAGACCAGTCATTGCCTAAGGTTTCTAAGGCCAGTAGATTGTCATGTGGTTTTGGTGGTTTGGACAGCTTGTATTACATTTATTATTGGTTGTTTGAAAGGGACTTAACTTATCTTGATCTTGTAATAAACATTTTTTGTTTGGAGGTATTAGTTTTTTCTTTCAAACTGTGCCATATCACAGCTATGTCGAGTTGGCCAGACTCTGCATGTTCAAAACTTCCCACCCAGTCAGACTGAAAGAGAGAGAAGCAGGGTGGCAAACATTACTTTCTCTCGCTTTCAAAGTTTTATCTAACACAGAGGAGAAACTCTATTCCTCCACTAAGGAGCTCTTACCCTCTTTAGCTGTGTGGTCCTTAGAAGATAGACTTGGGGAGAAAGAACAATAACTTGCACACAGAAGCTATTATTTTCCAATTTTACTGTAACTATATATACATTGCCCCCCAATTTCCACAGATTATGAATATCTTAGGAATACTAAATAATTTAGCTATCTTAAATACAATCTACTACTTCAGCCTTCACTTTAAGGAACCCAGAGATCAATTATACCTGACAAAATAAAAAAGTATTTCTTGCAAAAACACTTCAATATAGACCATGACTACTGTGATTTTAAACTTAAGAGAGGATATTTATTTTAATCTGATGAGAATGATTTTAAGTTATTAAAAACCTTATTTTCGATGTTAAGCAGCCATCCATCGAAGCCAAAGTATACACAAAGTTGGGTGAGTTTACTCACAAATAAAGCAATGTTATCATCGTTTTTGAGTAATTCCTTCCATATTTCCGCACCGTCATTCCATTCTGTTATAATGGTTCCTAAAAGAGGTAAAAACAGTAGCTAATGCCTTGGGTTACAATATTCCGATGATAACAAACCAAGATATATCAGGTTTTGAAGAGAGTTAACCCGAGAAGAAACTAGGAAATTTTTTTAAAACTCTCTTTCAGTCATTTTTTGGAGTTTGTTGGATAATTGTTGTTACTTAGATAATTTTCACTTTTTATCCATGTATCTTCAAAACATTTGAATTAGTAAATAAAATTATGCTAAAATTTAAGTTTTCGTTTAGCATGGTAAATAAGCATGCATTGACATGAAAACAACATCATATATTCGCAACGATCGGGTAATGAAATTAAATCGCCGACGAATATCTTGATAATACATTTTTAGATCACATAAGTGTAGCAATTCAGCTACAGATTATACAAGCATTATTTACATGCTTACTGTAAAGATGTCAGTCAATGATTGTGGGAAAGATCATGATAGAACTATTTCACAATACTAACCCAAAATCTTTACACTGTGCAAATGAGCAGCATTGATCCATCCTGGTGGTGGCAAGGTTATAAAGTGGTGGCTAAAGTAAACAAAAATATCAACTCCTGACCAATGAAAGAAACGATATTCATCTGCGTTTTGCGTTCCATTAATAAACCTGCAATCGAGGTTATAATTTCAATTTCGTAGGCATAAAATTCCGAATCGACGAAGCACCTCTACACCAATAAAAGAAATTGGGTTAAGTAATGCAAAATAATGAATGGGAGTACACATAAAGAACGTTTCTGGCAGATATTACCTGTCTCCTAAATAACCACCGGCCATATCGTGACACAATAAAGTTTTCGGAACACTATCTCTTGCTAAATGCTCATTTTCTTGCCATGATATTCTCAGTGAATGACAAAAGTTTGTGGCTCCCAGATGACACTCTTTGGAAGAAGGCTGCAGAGGAATAACAACCCATTTGGATGTACGATTTCCTTCCCAATCCCACAGTTCTTTCAATTTCCTCAGTGGTTTACACTGATCGTTAGCCATTAAGACAGGTGATAACCAGGGGAACGACTCTCAAAGCTTTATGACCACAGAACACCTACTAAGTTTAAGTCAGTTGACGACAGCCTACTTTTCCTACTTTTTCGCAACTTTTCCATGTTTTCCCTCGTTTCCGATTTCCCAGTCATTTACTGAATTGCTAGCGCCGCCTCGCTGGAACTATGATACATACACAATCAAAGGTTTATATCCAAATCCAAATGCTTCGCGTAATCTTTGGCATGTTGGCGGCTTCGTGATGGCTACATACTGGCGATTTCATTGTCAATAAATTAACGAAAAAGATAATAGTGCATGTTATTCGTCAACGATGAACGTTAATATCTCCACTGTGTTTGTGCAGCAGACGAAAAAGAGGTTGTTTACATCGGCTAAAACGCAGGATAGGCAAGAGTTCCTAGGTTTTTCTTATGTATACGATTGAGCTGTTCTTTTCATTGCTAATTTTCTTTGCTGTTTACTCTTATAAAAATATTCGCACGTATATAAAACTATCGTATGGATTTGTACAACTGCGGTATGAGCAAGTATACAAACATATACCTTATATTTGTATACCTTAGGTTTATATATTTCAGCTTTATTAACCTGCTCTCCTACATTTGATACAAGAAACCACACTATTTTTTATAGTGGGAAAGATGACAATCAACACGAGTGTGGGGTTGCTTTTATTGTGGATAAAAGATTATAGGAAAGTGGCCTTAATTTTAAACCAATTACTGAAAGAATATGTCTCTTGAGACCCAAAACACAATTATTTAACCTATCAATTATAAATGTCCATGAAGATGAAATCACCAAAGAAACTTTCTTCATAAAGCTAGAACAAGTATTTGACACTATTCCAACAAATGATATCTAGCTAGTGATAGGAGATTACAATGCAAAAATTGGAAGAAAAGAAAACTACTGAGATTTAGCAGGGAAACATAGCCTTCACACTGAAAGTAACGACAATGGAATACTCACCATTGAAAACGCCAGAGGCATGGTTGTAATATCGACTCAATTCCCTAGGAAAGACATCCATAAACGAACATGGACTACCCCGGATAACAGACACTACAACCAAATAGATCATGAATTAATTGAGAAAAGGGGTGCTTCCAGTGTCACAAATATCAGAAGTTTTAGAGGAGCAAATTGTGAGTCGGATCACTACCTGGTATGCATGCATTTCAGATGTTGAATAACAAACAAAAGGCAAAATGGACAACAGGCCATTCCAAAACTCAACTTAGAGAAACTGGACTGGTCCAACACCAGAAGAAGCTACCAAAAAGCGTTGAGTGAAAACCTGCAACATTTTAGTAGACAAAACAACACAGAAAACTCAGTAGAAGACGAATGGCAGAACCAAAATATGTGGTCTTGCAAGCCCCGGAATCAACACTGGGACACAAAATAAAAAGATTGAGTGGTTCAACCAGGAATGTATTGAGGCCATCCAGAAAAGAAATTCAAATAGAAAAAAAATATTTGGAAATGCAGACCAGGGACAAGAAATTGAAGTATGAAAACTCCAGAAGGGAAGCCAGTAGAATTGTAAATAAAAAGGCATATTTTAATTCTATCATGCTGAGAGCTAAAGAAAATTTTAGAGAGAATAACACTTGGGAAGCTTGTAAGGAAATTAACTTTTTTAAAAAAGGCTTCCAACCTAGCACTACTATATGCAGAGAACGCAATGGAAACCTGCTGACAGATAAAGAAAAGGTGATGACTAGATGGAAGCAATATTTCAACGAGCTACTCAATCCAAGCTCAAACATGCAAACTTAGAATCAGAGGCAGATGGAGAAGATACGATTGAACCACCATCTATAATGGACACAACGAGAGCCATAAAAAAGTTAAAAAACAATGAAGTACCAGGGATAGATAACTTCTCTGGAGAACTATTCAAATATGGTAGGGAAACTACAGAGGGATCTCTCTACTTTTCACAGCTTACAAGATTTTTACAATGATTATCAAAGATAAACTGGAAGTATTTGCTGAAAATATCATTGGGGAATACCAGGCGGGATTCAGACCTGGTAGATCAAGTGTAGACCAACTTTTCATGGTAAGACAAATATCAGAGAAATTTTGGGAGTTTAACTTGGATCTATATCAACTCTTTGTGGACTTTNTTTTGATTATAAATAATTAAACAACTTCCTCCACAAAATGCATCGTCCATATACATCTCCATGCAACCGTGGTTGTCTTTTTCATATTTTACTACTTATTGTTGATTAGAATATATATTGTTAATTATGACAAAGTATTTGGGAGACTGTAGATTGAATATCCTTGTCAGTAGTTTTACTGTTTTTATTACGTTCATTTTTATTTTTAAAATCTTCTGTAGTTTCTATGAGAGAATGTACCTATAATAACCAGCTAGCTCAGGTTCAATATCAATTTAGCAAAATTAATTCTTCAGTTGATCATATAAGCTGCAAAGCCTCTGAGAACGGCCAAATATTAATTTTTCCACTTATCTGTTACAAGGTGAAGTGAGAAGCTTGGTTGAAAGTGGATTAACAGTGAAAAAACAGGTGATTTGGATGATCTGGACAGGCATGTTTCTATCACCAATTACTTAAGGAGACTTTATTTTGTGTCACTAGTATTTCGTAATTTGATTTGAGATCTCAACTTAAATTCAAATCTAGAAATGAAAGAAAATAATCAGGAATCACACTTTGATACACTTACAAGGCTAAATAGTTAGTCAATCACAGTTGTTACGGAAACTTTTATTGCTAATTGCGGCATGTATTGTATTAATTCTTTTTATTATAATCTGTTTAGAATCATTCAAGGGACACTTTGGGCCCATTCACTGTGTTCGCTTTTCACCTGATGGAGAACTTTATGCATCTGGCTCTGAAGATGGAACTCTGCGTTTATGGCAAACTACTGTTGGTCGAACTTACGGCCTTTGGAAGTGCATAGAAGGTGGTACTACGGTCAACCCAACTGGGCCACCAAACAATCAGTCTGTGAGTGGAACAACCAATGATGCAGATGTCAACTCTCCTCCTCCATCATCACCTCCCTCAAGCCACACAACACCCAAGACAGGAGTTCAAGCTACGAGTTAGTGTATCTGTTTGTCGTCTCATGTCATGTTAAAGCTCCAGCTGTTAGCTTGTATAAGTGACTGAAGATTATGCTAAAATGTTTACCATTTGGAGTGAGAGAATGTTGAAATCAAGGAAGTTTAAAAATAAACGAAGGAAGTTGATGACCATTTCATTGCCTGGGCTTTTTGAAATGGATTGATGTGAAAATGTGAGCAGGAATGATGAAAAATACAGACTTACTAATTGATCAGTTTGTTGGAGTATCAAGTTATCATTAGGGAGTGAAAAAAAGACTGTTCTGAGCACTTCTTATGCTAAATTTGTGATCGATCTGAGTGGTGACAAACAAGTGGACTGTTTGATTGCAGAGATTAGCGCCACCTGGGTTTGGTATCTGTGCTTTATCTTTTATCATCATGTTTTAAAGAAAAAAAAGACTTTCATTTCTTCAATTTAAGATTTGGCTGTTATATGTACAGAGTAATGAGTTCCTGCCAAGGAATTGTGTCATGCCTATGCCTGTGCCATCAGTATCTGTGCTAATGTAGCACACCAATATTAGTTTTTCTGCCTGCATTTTTGAAGCTTTTTGGAATAAAGTATGACATTTTTGTGGTGGATTTAGGATCTTTAATTTTTCATTAATAATTAGGGTTAGAGGAATATTTTTTACTTTGGAAGCATTTTAATGGCAGGGCATTATACTTTTCCATATTATCCAGGTGCGTTTATTTTATATATTTATGGAGAAATAAATGTTGGGAATAAAATAAACATTGTGAAAAGTGTACATTACTTTATTTATAAGATTTTCAAGATCATCAGCCTTTTAGCGTAAATCTGGAAAATTCTTAAGTTTTCTTCCTCATTCAAGAAACTCCTTCATTCACAAATTCTCCTGGTAATAATTCCTGCAGGTTAAGAAACCCTAAAAGTATAGATCCACTGCCACAGCATTCTGCCCCTATTTCTTCTATGGTAACTTCAGCATGACTTAAAACATAATGCCTGTGAATAAATAAGAATGTACAAATAAGTGAAATAAAAGGATAAATTTTTGTCATCACTGGGTAATTTTCATTTGGGTAAATTTGAAAGATAAGCCTATTCTGATTGTATCTATAAGACACTTATTTCAGATCAATTTTATCTCATGTCATGCAAATCATGAAAGAAACGATTCCTGTCTGCAATCATCATTGCTTTCATTATAAACTTTGAATCGTACTTTAAGAACAAAGGGGGAAAACCTGTGTACCCAATTGTCTCGACATTCTAATGAATTTGATAACTATTATTATGGTTAATTAGTAAGGGAAATATTTACATTTAGACAAAGTAAATTGAAGAATGTACCATTCATTTACTTTGAGAAAATGATCCATTTTCTGTCATTCATTCCTCAAACTAACCTCACTTCCCATTCTGCAGTTGATGCACTCAGATCAAACCAATGTACATCATCTGTCAACACATACTGACTTTTCAGTTTTTTTACAGCTCTCTCATCAAGTGGTGGTATGACATGTACATCATGAAGAGATGTCTGGGCTAGACTTCCTTGCAGCAAAATCAAGCTGTTTGAAAAGAAGATAGTATAAGCATTCTGAAAGAGATACTTTGTAATCTTATATTCATGGACCTTACAAACCTGCTTCCTCCTTCAGAAGTTTTTGTCTTAAGAAGAATATTCAAAGATGATTCAGATTTCCCGACAGCTTTAGTAACAACAGATACCAGTAAAGGCAACTTACATGTGAAGCAGCACACTAATATTCTGAAAACAACACTTTATTTAGTTTTTCACACATTACAATTGTCATTTTTCTGTTCTAGATATTTTAATTCTGTATCAGAGAGTATTACATTAGCAATGCTCAGGGATTACTGATGCAAGACATGGAGTTATTCCTTGATTTATTAAGTTTACCTGCACTGAATTTAAATGAGTACACTAAGTATAAATTATTAAAATGAAGCAATTTTGGCAAGCCAAAAAGTCATACTATAACAACAATTAAAAAGTAAAGTTCAACATAATAATACCAGATATAGACATAACATTCATTACACTGCACCTTTGTATGAAAGTTTTCAACCCCATCAATTCTGCATCACACTGCTTTTGATTATAAATAATTAAACAACTTCCTCCACAAAATGCATCGTCCATATACATCTCCATGCAACCGTGGTTGTCTTTTTCATATTTTACTACCTGGTTTTCAGAGGGAAGAACAGCTAAATGAAAACATGATCCTGAACTGGGTTGGTGCTGCTGTAAGCTTAAGTTGTACCAGGGAGTAGAGGAAACTTCCTAAAAATATAACCTAAATTAGAATGGGGTAGAAAGGGAACATAAATGGAAGCATATTACTAATTATTTTCGTAAAGATAAGAAAGAACATCGACCTTTCCAAACTGGTACTTCTTCAATCCATTTCCTTGACAAAATGAGGTCTTGAATGGCAATTCACTGGGACCATGAAGATAGAGATAGGGCAAGACTCTGTTCCAGAAGCAATATTCAAGAGGCAAGAAATTTTTGGCTCCAAATTTTTCATACACCCATCCATGGGCAAAAATTGCAGCAGATAGATCGTGCTTTCTAGCGACTTCCAAAGCCTATGAATTGTGTAGAGAGAGGAAGTAATGAATAATGAAAGAAGCCTTAGTCAAATTAGCATTAATTTTATACTGAACCTCTATTTTATAATTTTGCCATAATTCCATTTGTAAGGTAGAAGTTATTCCACTTCAAAATAGATTTTTCTCACAAAGAGTTACTAACCTTGTACGTATTGAAGCCACCACCTCCATAGCAACCTCTTCCAAATACATCAACTCCTACAAAAACATCATGGTAACGGTCTCCTGCATTTGTTTTACTTCTAGTCAAACCCTCCTCATCCCAGTTATAATTCAGAAATATTCCATCGCAGCAATCAAAAAATTCCCTTAAATAGAAGATGAATATTACTGACCAAACTTTGTGCAATAATTTTAACATGTGCAAAAATATAGGCTTAATTATAAAAGAATGGCATTTACAAGCTAAAATAAATAGACATGATTATGAGAAAGTTTTTAAATGTTACACAACTTCATAACAGAATAAATTAAATCCTCACATGGCAGTTTTCTCAAATAAAACTGAAAAAGTCAAATTTTAAAAACAACTTACTGATTTTTTGAATTTAGTTCATTTTGCCAAATAAGTTGTCCTCCAGGTAAAGTAACACTGTCATACCATATCACTAATGAATTGGGTAATGCTTCATGCATGCTCTTTGTTAGTCTATCAACAAGAGTTACTAATTTCCTTAAGTTTCCCACAGTTTCATCAACCTTTATAGAAAAATAATGCATAATGAAAATAGCATTTATTAATATGTTTTAATATCTATAGAAAGCACAGGGGTATGCTGAACAAAACGTCATAGTGAAAATGAGGAAGACAATAAGGAATATAGATTTCAAGAAGGATTTTTATTTCCTGCTGGGAATTATAACAAGAAATATGAAAACTAACAAATTTATAAAAAACCATTATTTTATACAAGGTAGAATCATAGAAAATTTGAAAATAAAATGTTAAAGCAAACACCGTTTACTTCCCTTATCTCAAATTTTTGAGTAAATGATATTAATTTATGAAGATGCAGAAGAAATGACAATGCTCTAATAGAGAAAATACTAGCAAAGCTTATGTCATCAATAGTCTTGATGTAGTAAAACCAAAGCATATAAATATTCAAAATAAAGACCAATTATAAAAAGTAGGTTAAAAAATATCATCAAATTATAAAATAATACATGGAGAAACTGAGCTAAGCTGCCTTGTTTAAATTTAGGTTTAAAAACAGAAATATGAAAGGGATGTGATTGTTATGTCCCAAGTGTATGGACCTGAAAAACTTCGCTCACATTTACAAGTGATCAGCTGGATTGCATGGACTGAAAGCCTTTGAGAACCCCGTTAGCATGTGACCTTTGACATTTAACAACCTCCCTCTTGTGAATTGTAGGAAAAAGGAAATTCTTCTGGCACTCTCTTCTAAGTACTTGTCCCAGAAACGACTGTCTCATTATGGACTGGAATGTTAGACCAGTCATTGCCTAAGGTTTCTAAGGCCAGTAGATTGTCATGTGGTTTTGGTGGTTTGGACAGCTTGTATTACATTTATTATTGGTTGTTTGAAAGGGACTTAACTTATCTTGATCTTGTAATAAACATTTTTTGTTTGGAGGTATTAGTTTTTTCTTTCAAACTGTGCCATATCACAGCTATGTCGAGTTGGCCAGACTCTGCATGTTCAAAACTTCCCACCCAGTCAGACTGAAAGAGAGAGAAGCAGGGTGGCAAACATTACTTTCTCTCGCTTTCAAAGTTTTATCTAACACAGAGGAGAAACTCTATTCCTCCACTAAGGAGCTCTTACCCTCTTTAGCTGTGTGGTCCTTAGAAGATAGACTTGGGGAGAAAGAACAATAACTTGCACACAGAAGCTATTATTTTCCAATTTTACTGTAACTATATATACATTGCCCCCCAATTTCCACAGATTATGAATATCTTAGGAATACTAAATAATTTAGCTATCTTAAATACAATCTACTACTTCAGCCTTCACTTTAAGGAACCCAGAGATCAATTATACCTGACAAAATAAAAAACAGTATTTCTTGCAAAAACACTTCAATATAGACCATGACTACTGTGATTTTAAACTTAAGAGAGGATATTTATTTTAATCTGATGAGAATGATTTTAAGTTATTAAAAACCTTATTTTCGATGTTAAGCAGCCATCCATCGAAGCCAAAGTATACACAAAGTTGGGTGAGTTTACTCACAAATAAAGCAATGTTATCATCGTTTTTGAGTAATTCCTTCCATATTTCCGCACCGTCATTCCATTCTGTTATAATGGTTCCTAAAAGAGGTAAAAACAGTAGCTAATGCCTTGGGTTACAATATTCCGATGATAACAAACCAAGATATATCAGGTTTTGAAGAGAGTTAACCCGAGAAGAAACTAGGAAGTTTTTTTAAAACTCTCTTTCAGTCATTTTTTGGAGTTTGTTGGATAATTGTTGTTACTTAGATAATTTTCACTTTTTATCCATGTATCTTCAAAACATTTGAATTAGTAAATAAAATTATGCTAAAATTTAAGTTTTCGTTTAGCATGGTAAATAAGCATGCATTGACATGAAAACAACATCATATATTCGCAACGATCGGGTAATGAAATTAAATCGCCGACGAATATCTTGATAATACATTTTTAGATCACATAAGTGTAGCAATTCAGCTACAGATTATACAAGCATTATTTACATGCTTACTGTAAAGATGTCAGTCAATGATTGTGGGAAAGATCATGATAGAACTATTTCACAATACTAACCCAAAATCTTTACACTGTGCAAATGAGCAGCATTGATCCATCCTGGTGGTGGCAAGGTTATAAAGTGGTGGCTAAAGTAAACAAAAATATCAACTCCTGACCAATGAAAGAAACGATATTCATCTGCGTTTTGCGTTCCATTAATAAACCTGCAATCGAGGTTATAATTTCAATTTCGTAGGCATAAAATTCCGAATCGACGAAGCACCTCTACACCAATAAAAGAAATTGGGTTAAGTAATGCAAAATAATGAATGGGAGTACACATAAAGAACGTTTCTGGCAGATATTACCTGTCTCCTAAATAACCACCGGCCATATCGTGACACAATAAAGTTTTCGGAACACTATCTCTTGCTAAATGCTCATTTTCTTGCCATGATATTCTCAGTGAATGACAAAAGTTTGTGGCTCCCAGATGACACTCTTTGGAAGAAGGCTGCAGAGGAATAACAACCCATTTGGATGTACGATTTCCTTCCCAATCCCACAGTTCTTTCAATTTCCTCAGTGGTTTACACTGATCGTTAGCCATTAAGACAGGTGATAACCAGGGGAACGACTCTCAAAGCTTTATGACCACAGAACACCTACTAAGTTTAAGTCAGTTGACGACAGCCTACTTTTCCTACTTTTTCGCAACTTTTCCATGTTTTCCCTCGTTTCCGATTTCCCAGTCATTTACTGAATTGCTAGCGCCGCCTCGCTGGAACTATGATACATACACAATCAAAGGTTTATATCCAAATCCAAATGCTTCGCGTAATCTTTGGCATGTTGGCGGCTTCGTGATGGCTACATACTGGCGATTTCATTGTCAATAAATTAACGAAAAAGATAATAGTGCATGTTATTCGTCAACGATAAACGTTAATATCTCCACTGTGTTTGTGCAGCAGACGAAAAAGAGGTTGTTTACATCGGCTAAAACGCAGAATAGGCAAGAGTTCCTAGGTTTTTCTTATGTATACGATTGAGCTGTTCTTTTCATTGCTAATTTTCTTTGCTGTTTACTCTTATAAAAATATTCGCACGTATATAAAACTATCGTATGGATTTGTACAACTGCGGTATGAGCAAGTATACAAACATATACCTTATATTTGTATACCTTAGGTTTATATATTTCAGCTTTATTAACCTGCTCTCCTACATTTGATACAAGAAACCACACTATTTTTTATAGTGGGAAAGATGACAATCAACACGAGTGTGGGGTTGCTTTTATTGTGGATAAAAGATTATAGGAAAGTGGCCTTAATTTTAAACCAATTACTGAAAGAATATGTCTCTTGAGACCCAAAACACAATTATTTAACCTATCAATTATAAATGTCCATGAAGATGAAATCACCAAAGAAACTTTCTTCATAAAGCTAGAACAAGTATTTGACACTATTCCAACAAATGATATCTAGCTAGTGATAGGAGATTACAATGCAAAAATTGGAAGAAAAGAAAACTACTGAGATTTAGCAGGGAAACATAGCCTTCACACTGAAAGTAACGACAATGGAATACTCACCATTGAAAACGCCAGAGGCATGGTTGTAATATCGACTCAATTCCCTAGGAAAGACATCCATAAACGAACATGGACTACCCCGGATAACAGACACTACAACCAAATAGATCATGAATTAATTGAGAAAAGGGGTGCTTCCAGTGTCACAAATATCAGAAGTTTTAGAGGAGCAAATTGTGAGTCGGATCACTACCTGGTATGCATGCATTTCAGATGTTGAATAACAAACAAAAGGCAAAATGGACAACAGGCCATTCCAAAACTCAACTTAGAGAAACTGGACTGGTCCAACACCAGAAGAAGCTACCAAAAAGCGTTGAGTGAAAACCTGCAACATTTTAGTAGACAAAACAACACAGAAAACTCAGTAGAAGACGAATGGCAGAACCAAAATATGTGGTCTTGCAAGCCCCGGAATCAACACTGGGACACAAAATAAAAAGATTGAGTGGTTCAACCAGGAATGTATTGAGGCCATCCAGAAAAGAAATTCAAATAGAAAAAAAATATTTGGAAATGCAGACCAGGGACAAGAAATTGAAGTATGAAAACTCCAGAAGGGAAGCCAGTAGAATTGTAAATAAAAAGGCATATTTTAATTCTATCATGCTGAGAGCTAAAGAAAATTTTAGAGAGAATAACACTTGGGAAGCTTGTAAGGAAATTAACTTTTTTAAAAAAGGCTTCCAACCTAGCACTACTATATGCAGAGAACGCAATGGAAACCTGCTGACAGATAAAGAAAAGGTGATGACTAGATGGAAGCAATATTTCAACGAGCTACTCAATCCAAGCTCAAACATGCAAACTTAGAATCAGAGGCAGATGGAGAAGATACGATTGAACCACCATCTATAATGGACACAACGAGAGCCATAAAAAAGTTAAAAAACAATGAAGTACCAGGGATAGATAACTTCTCTGGAGAACTATTCAAATATGGTAGGGAAACTACAGAGGGATCTCTCTACTTTTCACAGCTTACAAGATTTTTACAATGATTATCAAAGATAAACTGGAAGTATTTGCTGAAAATATCATTGGGGAATACCAGGCGGGATTCAGACCTGGTAGATCAAGTGTAGACCAACTTTTCATGGTAAGACAAATATCAGAGAAATTTTGGGAGTTTAACTTGGATCTATATCAACTCTTTGTGGACTTTGAGCAAGTATATGATAGTATTGATAGGAATAAGCTACTTATAAGTATATATATATATATAGTATACTATCATGCTCTATTTCCACATACCCCCAAAATTAGTAAGATTGGTGAGAGCAACGATGATGACCACTGAATGTCAAATGAAAGTAGCTGGAAGCCTAACTAGCAGTTTTGAAGTAACCCAAGGACTAAAGCAAGGAGACAGACTAGCACCCATGCTTTTCAATCTGGCTCTAGAACATGTTATAAGAAATGCTGGAATTGACACAAGTGCTCACAAATAAATCAAAACAAATAGTAGGGTATGAAGATGACCTGAATATTTTGGGAAGATCTGTACCATCCATAAAGGAAGCTTTTGGGAACTTAGAAACAGCTGCTAAAGAT